>JASAMY010003661.1:0-22575 GCA_030248085.1 Paralinhomoeus sp. GSCO2_6 | reverse complement strand
TACACTGGGGCAATCAGAGCTTCCTTAAAGATGTAAGTGGGAGTGAAGTGATACAGGTATAGGGGTGAGTGAGCGGATGCATCTGGATTCTGGAAGTTTGTAAAATGTCAAAGGGTCACCACATCACCACTTGTTTAATTTGTTTTACATTGAAATACAACACACAAACCACTTTAATCCTGTTTCTGTATTGTGTACAAATTTCGCTTCCTTTTGTTCAATAGACCCAAAGTGATATATGCGATCAAAGGTGCAGGTAAAGTAATGGGCCACCCTGTACTTATGCCACATTGTTGCACCACAACAGGAGTGGGAGCGTGTGTGCGTGTGTGTGTGTGGGGGGGGGGGAGAGTACTATACGTAGGTACTACACCACGTATGTAGGTACGTTCAGTCAGACTCAGCTGGTTACAAACTTGCCACACAGCATCTTGACTATACGTTTTCCACTTTTGTATAATTGTTTTTCAACAAGAGAGCTATGCAGCGCGAGTTTTGAATAGTAGACGAAGTTTAGGTAGAGATGCAGACCACTGCTGCCTTGCAGTTCAACCAAGCTGCGTTCCAAAATAACCGCCTGTGGCATGGACTGACGCTCCAATGTTTTATTTGTCATAAAACACAACTGATTAAGTAAATTATATAGTTTCAGCAAGTTGAGTGGTAAGGCCAGAAATTGATTGGGAAGAAATACGCTGCAAATTCGTTTTATCAAAATTCATAACCATTAGTACTTTTCTTGGTAATAGCTTGTTCAATGTGAGAAGGCAGAAATTCTGTCAATGAGATGGTTGGTTGGCACTAGAAGCCCAAATATAGTACCTTTTTTTATT
Source organism: Paralinhomoeus sp. GSCO2_6 (assembly GCA_030248085.1). Taxonomy (NCBI): domain Eukaryota; kingdom Metazoa; phylum Nematoda; class Chromadorea; order Monhysterida; family Linhomoeidae; genus Paralinhomoeus; species Paralinhomoeus sp. GSCO2_6. The sequence continues at coordinate 21,742 of JASAMY010003661.1, read as the reverse complement.
TGGAGAGCGGAAGGTCTGAAAGGCCACCCCCCAACAGTTTCATAGTCAGTTGCACACTACGAATAACCATACCTGTAACTGGGGTGGGGTTGGGGGGGGGGGGGGTTCCGTCCCCCCCACTTGCTGGTTTTGACCCTACCCACCCCCCCCCCCCCCCCAGAAATTTGAAACTGTACAGTGTAATGCGTTTTGTACAGTGCTTTTTTTAGCAAAAATCGACCAAAAAGTGCCTATATTGGGTTATTTACAGTGTATTGTGACTAAAAAGTGCCTATTTTAGGGTTTTTACAGCGTCTTTTTGACCAAAAATCAACCAAAAAATGCCTATTTTTTTCCTTCCCAGACCCCCCTCCTCCAGATTTTCACCCCACCCACCACCCCCCCCCCCAAGAAAGTGCCCAAACCCTCCCCCCCCAAGGTCCAATTCCTGGTTACAGGTATGCGAATAACAGTAAGGTAAGTATGGTCGCTGGTGCTCAGCAGACGAGTAGTAAACATTGCATTCTGCGCCACTCCACGCCTGTTGCGCTGTGTTGGCATCCCACTGATTGACAGGCGAGATGACGCCGAGTGATGTCAAGAACCACAGGTGCCAACGGAATCTAAATCATTTCTTCAGTATGTTCAGCAACACCGGCTGCACATCGTATTGTCTCAACCACGTAGCATGCATATGCCTGGCTGCATCTTTTTTTCCCCAATCAGCTTAGCTGTTCACAGGAGCTCACAAGAGGCTCCATGGAACATACCTGTAAGTTGTAACAGGGGGGGGCGCTATTTTGTTAACATCCACCCAGACCCCATCCCCAGAATATTCCAAAGAATTTTTACCCTGTCTAAAACGATAAAAATCTTGGCGATTTCAGTGCTTTTCAGTGTTATATGATCATGAAACAGCTAAACAACACTGTTTAGACCCTGTTAATGCCCATTTTTCCCAAAAAGTACCAGTAGAAGTCACAGAATGGTCAATGGCCCACACACACACAACCAAAAAGTGCCATTAGCGCCCCCCCCACTCTGACAGACCCGGTTACAGGTATGCCATGGAATGGTTGGTGACCTGCCAATGTCGCAGTGGAGCATGACGCCGCGCACGCGTCGGCCGAGCCAGGGCTGCTCGGCTGGGAAGGCGCGACGGAAGCGACCGCAGGCGAGGCGCATCGTGGCGACGTCGGACAACGTCAGGTGGCGCATCAGCTCCTGCAGCACCGTCTCCTGCTGCAGGAGAGCACCGTACGCAAGCTCCATTCTCCTCACCAATCCTAACCGTTGTAACTCACAATCATGGGCAATTCTCATTCGATGCATGCAACGCGTGCAATGCATACAGAGCCAATGTCTAAAGGCGGCGATCAGGATGACGTTCTGGCGTGTACCAAGACACCGCACCCGTATCTACTAACAACCCGTGCCCATAGTTGTAGTGCTCGCAGCAGAACTGCGGCCAGTCATCGCCATTTCTTTTTGTGCGCTGCCCCAACCAACGCCTGATGGCTCTTTGCCTGTATTAGTCGGATTAACCCAGCTTTACTACATGTTGAAGAAAGCCGAGCGCCGTGACTCCTCTATCACGCATTTCCGTGAGGAACAGCATCAGCTGCCGCATGGTCTCATGCAGCATGCAGACGCAGACTGCGCCAGTGCTCGTCTCTGCTGTTCGCACTTTTGTCGTCAGCAAATTTTCTCAGGATTGCAGAGAGACGAGTACAATCTGCTCTTTGCAGATGGATCAGCATAAACCAGCAAAGCATAAACCATTTTGAGATATGCATCTCAAAAATAAACCAAAACCGCGTTGCTATGTTGAATTCGTTGTCATGGAGATCAGCAGCAAAACTTGGGAGTTCCCAGGTTTTCTCATTTCAGTGTTGTGCATTAGGTCCAAGTTCCACAGAATGGCGTAGAGAGACCCGGTATCTCTAGCCCCTGTGTTACCCCGCGGCCCCTTTGGTCCGTCTTTGTACTGGTGCGTCTGTACGTCTGCGTCGTGGTGGCAGCCAGCTAGCCAGCGTGCAAGGTACAGCGAGGCAGCGAGGGAATGCAGACGTTTCTTGTCACGGGGAGAGCGCGCTATACACTTTTTGTGTAGCGGTGCGCGCGTCCTCAGTCCACGCTCCCCTCATCCTGCCGATCCCTCTGGACGAACGGACGAAATCCTCCCAATTATACGGACGCCGTTCCCCCCCCCCCCTGCGCGAGAACGCCCTTTCCCTCGCTTTGTAGCTGTTTTCTTGCTGTTTGTAGCTCAACACTGCGCCTACAATGGGAAATTGTTGTCCGAAAGGGCGGAGGGCGAAGAGATATCCAGCTCGGCATCACAGCAAAATGGAGAGAGAGAAACAAAATCACGAAACTGCTTGCTGCGAAATTCAGCGATTTCCCTGCGTGGTGCTCAAGGAAGTTGTGTCCAACCTGTCTCTGCAAGATATCGCGAGGTTGAGACTGACTGCGGCGTTCTTCGCTTTTCACCTCTTTCCAGCCGACGCTGGCTGGCTCGTGGGCGCTTGCCAAATGACTGTTCAGTTGCCAGACGACTACAACGATCGTCTGGTTGGTTGGAGGCTCGACGTTTGCGCTGATACACGTTGTACATGACCGTACCGCCTGGCTGCAGGTAATCGAGATTGTGACGGCGAAGGGCGTTCCAAGCGCATGCGCTCACGATGCTCCAGAAAAGGCCATGCATGTTGATGAGTCGGTTCTCGGATTAAAGGCTATGAAGAAGATGGTTAGCAAGAACAGGGGCGTATCCAGAATTGACATCTCTAAGCAGTGGCGGCGCCAGGGGGGCAATTTCCCCTCCAAACTTTTCGACTCCCCCCCCCCCCCCAAACATTTTTAGTGCCCTCTCCCAAACTTCAATTCCTGGCCCCACTGCTGTCTCTAAGAGCATATCTGCCCCCACTATTTTTTCAACACCCACCCCCAGAATTTTCTCAAGGGATTTTTCTTAAACGATAAAACGAGAAGGTATCCCTTCTCCTTTACGAGGAGAATCACAAAAACGTTTCGAGGGCGCGAAAAAGCGCCCTCGAAGCGCCCTCGAAGCGCCAGAGCCGATATGTTCTGAGGGACAATTGTGCCCATTTCCCTCGCCTGGTTGGATACGCCTGGGAGAAAGAACCTTGACGAATTGGAAGGATTGCTGCAGAGATGCCGACGACAGTTTGCGTCTAATCAGCAAGGGGGCATCATTGGCTTGCATTCTCTCACGCTGACCAAGGTGGGCTGGTAACCGCTATTGTTATTAGCGCTGGCGTTGTGAGCGTTGCGGAATTATAAAAAAAGCACCATATGTGCATACAAAAATTTTGACATTTCCTGCAGCGCTACATGTTACATTTCATGTTGCAAAAAACAACTTGAATTGAACATGAATTTATCTTTCGGTGTAACCCTATGTATGTTTAATCATTTTAATTCTAATTGAATTTAGATGTGTCGGTCCGATGAGCTACTATTGTCGTGTTCAACGATTGGCGAGTTCAGTTTAGGAGCTCAGAGGAAGGGCACAGTTCTTACTGTCGACCACTTGGCCATTCTCTCGCCATTTGTGTGCGATCTGCTGACGCGGTTGCGATTTTCAGTTTCGCTGCCTGACTTTCCTCATAGAATGTTACAACAGAGGCAGAGAACTGTGCCATGCTGCATGGTGTTTTAACACGGGGAAGGGGGGGGGGGGGACTTGTCATTTATCACATTTTAGGGTGGCCTCACATTTTGAAGCAATGAAAACAGTGCAGTGGTCACCGATGCCGAACCCATGAATGTAAGATGCGTGCGAAATGCTTGAAAAAAGCCGAATGCTCAAGGTGGACCTTAGAACTCTTATCACGTTTTTTTAAAGTATTTTTAGACGACACTGTGCCGTATTCCGTACTGTACACGACACTGTATTCCCGTGCCCATCTCCCCTGATTGATTGGGGAGGCCGGTTGTGGCGTCGCTAGACAAAGACGAGGGCAAAGCCAAGGGGAGGGGGCAGGGTGGTACAACATGTACATGTGTATGCCCACTCTACCAACACTTAAGAGTTGCTAAGGTTTTTTCAACCGGTTTTATTTTAAAAAAAGTTCGGTTTTGTTTTACAGAAAAAACCTGGCTCTTGTTTTTTTTCTGTAAAAAAACCTCTTTTTTTCATTTTTTGGTTACTTTTTGCTACTTTTGTGGATAATACGCCAATGTTTATTTGAAACTTGATGCCCATTGCACAAATAATAGTGATGCCTATGTATTTGCAGTCATACTTTGATACTTTGATAGCACAGCACCCACCCAGAAGTGAACTGAAAGTCGACTAAGTTATGAAGTGTCTTCACTGCAGCTGGCGACTGGCCAAAACTATGTATGCGCCACATGTGCATGTGAGGTCTTGACAGGCACAAGTTCCGCTGTAAACAACGAGCTGAACTGCTACGTCGGTGAATGCGGAACATGGTTCACATCGTATATGTTGTACATGGTGTACATGTACATGGTGCACTCTGGTTTATGCTCCTCAAAGCTTGTTTTGAAAGCTTAGGAATATGAAATCACGCAAGAGGGCTCCTGCTGTGCCTACCTATACGTCCTAAACACGTTAGAATACACTCTACTTTGTCCAGATTACGTTCTGAGGTGATTTTGAAAAGTTCAAAACAAAACGTGCTTTTTTAAAATAAAACGGTTTTATTTAAAAAAAAAAACCTGAGTTTTCCATATGGTTTTTTTAGCAACTCTACCAACACTACTTGGAGTTGGCACGTATGTACATTTCGTTTGGGTTTTAAATTAGATGTCCCTTTCAGTGTGGGGCTTCGTCACCTGCGACTGTTGGTTTCACCCTCAGCCGATGAGTATTTCCTTTCTCGAGAGGTGACGACGCTGCTGCAGAGAGGACTGCCGAGCGTTGAAGGCCTGCACCTATTGCGGCACAACAAACTCATCGTGGACGCGGACTCGAAGTACTGGCCGGGTCTCGTGCATTTCGTCTGGGAAGACTCGCCCGACTCCGACTACGGTTTGTGGCGTGAAACTATATAGGTATTTTTTTTATTTTATTTATTCCCAGCAAGCACGTACACGCTGTACACCACGACGAACACGACAACCACGCGACGCGATACAACGAACAACGGTGCGATACATTGTACACATGCCACTGGAGGGCTAGGCTACGCCAAGCGAGGGCGATTTCAGAGCCTAACCCTTAAATAACTGTACAGATTTTCTTTGTTGAGTCTGCATTTGAAGGAGTGAATTGAGGGGAGGATACCGTACCAGCTGAGAGGTTATTCCAGACTGCGACGACTCGGTTTGAAAAAAAAAGAATTTTCGGTAGTTGGTATTGTAACGAGGATGGGGAGGAACGAGGACGAGGTATACCCTATATTAGCCCCGTGCGGCATAAGTGTTTCATTCCAGAGATACAGTGTGCAATGTGTATTGCACACACGTTGGCTGGTATACACTCTCGCACATACCTGTAACTTGGGTGGGGTTTTGGGGGTAGGGGAGGTCCCTCACCCTGGTCCTAGGTTTCACCCTACCCACACCCTCCCCAACCCTCCCCCATCAGGTTTGCGTGAAACCCCACCCAACCCCGCCCCAGCATTTTTGGCAACTGTATACTACCTACTTAAATGGAAAATAAATGTGTACAGTGTACAGTGTTTTTGGGCAAAGATCGACCAAAAAGTACCTATATTGCGTTATTTACAGTGTATTTTGACTAAACAGTACCTGTTTTAGTATTTTTACAGTGTATTTTTGACTAAAAATCGACCAAATAGTACATATTTTTCTCTGCAGACCCCCCTTCTTTTTCACGCTTTTCACGCCACCCACCCCCCCCCCCCCCCCAAAAAAAAAGTGCTCGAACCCTCCCACCCAGGTCCAATTCCCCATTTACAGGTATACTCTCGCACTCTCACTCACCTACACATGAGTATTAGATACGTTACATATACACAGTGTACACACATAGGCGATCGTACACTCAAACCCTAGAAATATTTGCCTTTTAGAAGGCGGCTCAGTCAACATGCCCGACGCCGATTACGGTTTGTTGAAGTTTGAATTGCAATTATTTTTTTATACAAAACTTGCGGTGCAGGCGTTACACAACTGCACAAGTACTGTAAATTCCCAAACAACGCCTCATTGGTACTATTGATTCACCTCTCTGCTCCCCGAGAGTGCTATTGTGTGAAGGGGACACTGCAACGTTTTACCTTCATTTTTTTAAATTTCGAACGCAAAAAAAGTGAGTCAAAAAAGAGGGATCCTATCCATCTACTAGCCTATCCAATCCATCCTATCCTATCCAATCCTAATTAGCCACCCTCTAGACGAGATTTCCAAAAAAAGTTTGTGTGCACGTACATTTTTTGTGTTGCATGTAAGTCCCCTAATAAACCAAGCTGGGCGTTCATTTATTCAACATGCTTACATACTGGGCGTTCGTGGTGGGGAGGGGCCATGATAGTAATTTTAACTGGAGAATGGTGTGGCAACAATGCTGAGTAGACGCAATAGTCGAGATTTAAACTTGGAAATTATACAATTGTAGGTGCAAATCACCATCTACAGCGGCTAAACAATAGTCGTTCTAGTGCGTACTACAGGCAGCATACAGGACGCAAACGTAGAACACGATGTAACAACGAATTATTAATAGCTGGGTTCCAAACAGCGCCCCTGGGCGTTCATTTGGGGGTGATCATTGGAGGATTTATGACTAGTTTGCAACCACTCAATAAAGTTTCCTACAATAAATAGTTTGTAGGTATCATCAACCCTATATTTTAATAAGAATCTTCAATTCTATTCAGACGGGAAAAATCCTTTTTTTTCGAGTCCCTGGCTACCATTACGGACGACGAAGGTTTGCCGCCCGCCCCAAACTTGCGCCATGTGCGAGTAAACTGCGATGATGTTTCGACTAGAAGAAGACAGCACTTTGCCGCAGCAGCGACGTTATCTGTGATTCTGTGAACTGTGTTACCTATGTATGTGGATGTTTAAACTTATCAACTCTTTGGACTCTTTCCAAAGTCTTAAGGAACTTTGAAGATCTTTAAAGACGTTGTTGCATGTGGTGCGCAGTCAGTGGATAAGGGTGAGTATGGGCCATCGACCGCTGATTCAGAACCCGGTGATGACTTAGCGCATTGTACGAGGTACGAAGGCGAGTGGACTTGGACAAGGTACGAACGCCTTATCGCTAATCTGCAATCGAAATCTTTGGGCGGGTGCAGTGCAGCGAGCGTGCAGACAGTGAGGAAATGCGGACGTTTCCTGTCCGGGTAGAGGGCGCGCTATGACTTTCTGTGTAGCGGTGTGCGTCCTCCGTCCATCCTCTCTTCGTTCATCCCCCTCGTCCCCTCGAACGGACGAAATCATCCGGATTACACGGATTACACGCCCATGCTCCCTGGGCGAGAACGCCTTTTCCCTCCCTCCGTCACTCGTGCTGTTTTGTAGCTCCACACTGCGTCTACAATGGGAAATTGTTGTCCGAAAGGGCAGAGAGCGAAAAAATATCCAGCACGATATCACTGCAAAATGGAGAGTGCTCCCTGCGCAGCGGTTAAAGAAGTCATTGCCGATGATGACGCTCACTGCCGATGATGACAACGGAGCCACAGTGTTCGTGTAGTAAGAGAAAGACTAACCTTCAAAAACAATCAACGCAATCCAAGCAGCACAACGCTTGGGGTCGCGTTGCACACAGACATTGTGCTTTAGTAATATAGATGTGCATGTGAGACTGTGTGAGAGTGTGTTAGAGTGTACCAACGTGTGTGCACAGCGCCTTTTTCCGTTAAAAATCCCCTCCACGCGCCTTTTTGCCCACACATCTTCCCACTCATCGACACTTCCAGTTTGTAAGCCCCCCCTATAATTAGCCCCCCCCCCCTATAATTATACACCCTCCTAGAGCTCGAACGAAAAAATTTGCCCTATTAACGGCGTTGCAATCGGTGCTAATTATAGGGTTTACGGTAAACGGCGTTGCAATCGTGCCTGCATACCTATCTTAAGAACCAAAGTAAATACAGTACATTACAGTATGGATCATTGGGAAAGGGATGTGTGATTGCAGGATCAGGAATAGTTGTTTGGAGGACTTGCAACATAGAAGGAGACAGAGTCCGTACGGAAAAACCACGTGACAGGGTCGACCCAACCATATGAGGCGACCGAACCATAGCGGATTGCTCGGTCTTTCTTGACTAATGACTCAACCCTTTGCTCAACTCAACCCTGCCACGCTGGTGCATGCGGAGCGTGCACGAGGCAACATTGTCCTAAGAATGACCCTCACGGCGATAACGCGATTTGTTCGGTGCGTTTGACGCACTCCCTGCGTAAGCGGGCGTCCCGTCGCCCATCCGACTTTCCATTGTGTGGACAATCCTTCAAGCACGGCGCGAGGGCAGTTGGAGGTGCTGTCTTGCTTGTGAACTTCCTTTAGGAGCTGTTCGTAGACGCGGACTGACATAGAAAAGGCTAAGGAAGGCATGCTGGTGCTGGGTAACTCCAAAGCCATCAAATCGCAAATCCCTAGGCTCTCAAAATATACTTGACAGTTCTGCCTTGTTCTGAAAACTGTTCTGAAAGCCGACAGGATGGAGAACAAGGACGAGCTCATCCCCGAGACGCGAGTGACGTACGCGCGCCTGGAGAGACTGCTGCAGGAGGCGCTGGAGACCAGGGCCAAGTTCAAGAGCTGCTCAAGCAAGAGAGTGGGCGACATGCAGGGCATGCTCGCCAGGTCTTGTCGCCTTGTAGATTTGCTTGGCAGCAGCGAAGACCCATCTTCAGCTCCATTGGTTGATTTAGAATCGTCAAGGTGTCCATCGAGTGGTCGGTGGAGTCGGCCGAGCTGCCGGCGAGCGTCATACTGAAGACGCCCAGTCAGCAGGTCAAGGAAGAAATTAGCGAAAAATACGACGATGGCTCAGAGGTGAAAGGAAAGCTGGCCGCAAGTCGCCAAGCAACCCCCCCCCCCTCTCTCCCTCCGATTGTGCCCTGTTCTAATAGTGTCCGTCGGTAAGGAGAAGTTGAATTTGTACATGTGATGGGATGGGGGTCACCCCCACCCTCCACCCGATGCCCATATTGTAAGAAGAGATGGGAAGAAATAGGGCACAATGGAACTTCTATTGGAGGACCTTTGGCAGTTCGCCGAACTCTGCATGTGATGGAGCCCTACGTAATCATGGTATACTGCTGTATCACGCGTACCGGTATATCATGGCATCACTGTGCACAGTGTCTAGCAGCGCAACTGTGTGCTGCGTCTTACAGTCCTACGTCCTACTTTGTAAAACATTCTATTTTCACAGTTGAAGTCAGTTGAATTGAATCCGTAAGAATGCAAAATTCGACGTTCTCCTTGTTGGAAAAGTGAACAAGATCAAACATATAGGTACACTAGCCGCTTCAACTCAGGACTCCTGCTTGCAAAGTGCTCCAAAGTGGGTCAATATCAATATTTTCATGTCCTCTGTGATGACTCATCATCAATACAATGTGTCATGCTGCAAATGCTCAGTTGAAAAGCAACAATGGCGAATCTGTAAAGTGCTGCAGCAAAAGCCAAAGGAAGTCAACCAATGCAACCAATGCACTTCTGCAATACAGGAAAACAGTTTACCTTTTCTGTTGTAACGCTTTATTCTTGCGTCATTACATCTCCAGTCATTACATTCGACAAGTAAAAATTTGGCACTATACCATCTTTAGCAGACACCATAAATCCCATATTTAGTGGTGGTGGGCTAATTGTTTTAATAACCCCTTCAGAGCCAGCTAATAATAATTGGCTTTTTTGTAATCTGCATGGTTGCTCAGATATGTTCATGCATCGTGATCTGCAGGCGCAGTGCTGCAGCTTCCCAATCGGCTTGTGCACGCGCCGCCGACTGCTCGGTAGGCTGCTATAAATAATTGCACCGCTCAACATTTTGAACGCCATTGAGAAACTAAATAATACGTTTCTTCTGAAGCTCCCTGACCGCTCTGTAGAACTCGTCGAAATTTGTGAATGGCCTCTCTTCCTCTTGGAGCGACTTGCCAAAGCGGCGCTCTCATCCTGCCTGCTTGTGCAAGGCCTTTGGACCTGCTCTAAGCTAGGATCGCTGTCCGACGCTTCCGATTCCCTTATGGCGCGCCGTGGGCGGGCGTTTTTCGGCGGGATTGGGCTTGAGTCTTCCTTACGTCGTTTTTTTTTTGGCAAAACACAATTGTTGCGTCCGCGTCCGCTGCGTCCGAAACCTAAGCGAAGCCTAAGCCTAAGCAAAGCATAAACATAAGCCTAAGCCTAAGCCTAAGCGAAGCATAAGCCTAAGCCAAAGCCAAAGCCTAAATTAACTGGACTAAAGCAAAGTCTGGACTAAGCCTAAGCAAAGCCTAAAATTAAGAAAGTGTTCATCAGACGCAGCGGACGCAGACGCATCAACTGTTTTCAGCTGTTTTCAACACAAAAAAAAAAACTAAAACAACGCACCACAAAAACGCTAACACTACAGCATGATCACACCCCATTCTTACGCTTAGGCTTAGGCCCAGGCTTATACGCTTAGGCTAACGCTTAGGCATACACGCGCGCGCGAGTACGTGCGTGCCTGCGTGCGTGTGCGCACGTGCGTGCGTGCGTGCGCGAGTCCGTCCGTGCGTGCGCGCATGCGTACGTGCATGAGTGCGCGTTCGCATAGGTATTGAAAAGTTGACGAAAAATTGGCGAATGGCGCAGTGGGAATTGCACCCACGTCTCTGGATTACCGGTCCAGTGTGCTAACCGCTGCACCACACGCGCATGCCAACTGCGTGCGTGCGTGCGTGCGTGCGTGCGTGCGTGCGTGCGTGCGCGTGTGGTGCGTGCGTGCGTGCCTGCGTGCGTGCGTGCGTGCGTGCGTTGGTGCGTGCGTGCGTGCGTGCGTGCGTGCGTGCGTGCGTGCGGGTGTGTGTGTTTGTGCGTGTGTGCGCGTGTGTGTGTGTGTGTGTGTGTGTGTGTGTGCGTGCGCGCGCGTGCGTGCGTGTGCGCGTGTGGGCGTGCGCGCGCGCGCGCGTGGCTGCGGGGGTGCGCGTGCGTGCATATGCGTGCATGTGCGTGCGCGCGCGTGTCCAGGTCGATGTGCGTGCGTGCGTGCGTGCGTGCGTGCGTGCGTGCGCGTGTCCGTGTCCATGTGTGTGTGTGTGTGTGTGTGCGTGCAAGCATGAGTGCGCGTGCGTGCGTGGGTGCGTCCGTGTGTGTGTGCGTGTGTGCGTGCAAGCGTGCGTGCGTGCGATCGAGCGTGCGCGTGCGCGCATGCACGTGTCCGTGTCCATGTGCATGCGTGTGCATGCGTGTGCGTGCGTGCGTGCGTGCGTGCGTGCGTGCGTGCGTGCGTGCGCGCGAGCGTGCGTGCGTGCGTGCGTGCGTGCATGTGCGTGCGCGTGTCCGTGTCCATGTGCGTGTGCGTGCGTGCGTGCGTGCGTGCTTGCGTGCGTGCGTGCGTGCGCGTGCGTGTATGTGCTTGCGTGCGCGTGTCCATGTCCATGTGCGTGTGCGTGCGTGCGTGCGTGCGTGCGTGCGTGCATGTGCGTGTAATACAAGTTTTTATAGCGTTAACACCTGTAAAACAAAGTATTAAAATAATAAAAAGTTCAAAGTTTTTATAGCATAAACACGTGCAAAACAAAAAAGTTATAAACAAAAAAGTTACAAGTATTTTTATGGCAGAGGTTTGATCCCAGGACCTCCAGAAAAGTAACGGACATTATAACCACTACACCATTCATCTGTACAGAACCGTTTTCTAAACACTTCTGATAAGTCAGAAGTACGCATAAAATGTGCTGTATTATCATATAATTTATTTATATTTGCATAACGCATGGATTACGATAGCTTCAGTAGTGCCACTCTTATTTTGATGGTAAAATGTGCCAAGCAAGCTTCACACAAAATTTCAGCTCAAGCTCAATCCATCCAGCAGAACTCTGTGCTGCATTGCAGACAGAACCCACAAACAGTCATACTACTGTAGTAAAGGATAATGCTATATCTTGTCATTACTGTAGCAGATTGGAAAACGAATGCCAGATTCGTGATCACCACGGTCGATTACATATGTCCCAAGCAGATTTGACACTGAATTCTCCAATTCGATCAAACGCAATTTGCATATTCAATGCGTCGTATCTCGCGATTACGGTATCGGACTGGAAAACGGATGTGATATTCGTGATCAGCGCGGTCGATTACATAAATCCCAAGCAGAATTGACACTAAATTCTTAAATTCGATCAAACACGTATGCAAAATTTGCATAACTCACGGATTACGGTAGCTATCGCAAATCCGGCCCTTAAATGACGGTGAAGTTTCTCACGGCAGCTTCATACAAAATTTCAGCTCAATCCATCCAGCACAACTTTCTGCGCTGCGTTGCACACAGACAAACATTGTGCTTTAGTAATATAGATAGATAGTGTACCTACACCCCACCCCCCCTGCCCCCAAGCCTGGGTACTCCACTGGTTGAGTGGCCACATCCACTGGAAGACTACTACATACCTCGACAAATTTCTCAGAGTGCAACGCAAGTTTTCAGGTGGGCGAATACGTAAAAAAGATGACCGATCTAAACGACGAAGGCGACAAAAAGCTGCGTGAAAATGTAACGTCATTCTCTTGCTTATACGTACGCCTATATTACGTAACTGTAGCGCAAGGCATCTTGATTCTCAGGCTCACAATCAGGAATGCGCGTTCTACGCATTCGCGAAGGGAAAGGAAGAGAAACTGATGATTCCGAAGGTGTATTTCGTCGAGAAAATCGACCCGGCCAATGAAAACACCGGTGTAATCGTCATGGAAGACCTGTCGGACCGAGGAGTCGTCAAAGAGTTTCATTGGTTCGCTTCAGGATTGCCGCTACTCAAAGACGTGAGCTGCGTGCGCGCGTGCGTGTGTGCCATAAAATAACACTAGACGAAATGGTTGCTCTCTTTCAGCTGGCAGCTGTGCTGGCTCGCTTTCAAGCAATGACTTTGAAAGATCGTTCGTGGCTGGAGGACTCGGATTTGAAAAAGACTTTCATGGAACTGTTCCTGCCCACTTTGACGGACAAGCTGACGCCTGAAAACCTGAAGGAACACTCGCAGATGGTCGTGGCCCAGATGCGGAAGCAGCCTCAGTACTACACCGAGGCCATGATCCAGATGTATGAGAAGATGGAACCGAAAAGTCGGGAAGACATAATCAAGCAGACGACGCATGTCTCAACGGTGGGTGACCATTCTTTAATCAAACCAAATCAACGGTTTTTTGTCTTTGGCCCTGCCCAGTCCGTATGTACATATGTAACCTGTAACTCATGCACAGGATACAAGTGGCGAAGCATCATAACACTACATTGTATATCACTATCATTGTTGTCACTGCCTTGCCCGGAAAAGTGGAAAGATGGCCCGGCGCCTGGCACAGTGCCCCGGGGGGGCAATGTTGTTTTGCCATCTCCTTAAGGCGAAAGGGGCCCGGCCCCGGGGGGGGGGGGGGGGGGGGGGGGTTGGGGTTGGGTTTTTTGAAATGCGCGCCTACACCCTCTTGAACGGGTACTTTTGTCGGTACGGTAGAAAACAATTGAAACAAGCCCGGCGCGACGACCGGCCAGCTCAACAGCGCCGCCTCAGCGCTCAGCGAAAGCACTATATAAAAGAAGAACAAAAATACGTTCAATTCTAGCTCTCCCGCCCGGCAGCAGCGGCCAGAAACTTCCAAGTGCGCTGTCAGAAACTTCCAAGTACCAAAAATTGGGCAATATCTGTACTCGGAAGGCGTTTCCGCCAGATTCAAAAAAAGACCGCGGACTAGTCCGCGGACTTTGTTGAAAGTTGGTCAACTCGAGTCCGGCGGATAGTCCGGCGGACTATCCGGCGGCTGTAAATCGAAAGACCGGGTCCGTGAGCGGGTCCGGCGGATAGTCCGGCGGACTATCCAGCGGCTGTAAATCGGGCTTTACCCGGGGGCACTATTGGAGGGGGGACAGAGACGAAACAAAACAACAACCAGTGACAACTCTAGCAAAAACGCAGCAAGGCGTCAAACGCAACGCACAACTGAGTGAGCTGCGAGAAACTTGAGAACCACTTACAGGCTCACAAGGAGCTGGGTATGCCGGATGTTTTGTGCCACAGCGACCTCCACCGCTGCAACATTTTCTTGAGGACGGACGACAACGGCGACCAGCGACTGGCCGCAATCTTTGATTGGCAGGTTGCAAATTTGCTGTCCGAACAATGCGAATAATGCAATGTAGCCCACAACAAGGCATCGGCCTCTAACTAAACTAGAAAGCATTTTGTGAAATAAATCGAATCCGGTGGGAAATACATGCCTAAATTTGATCAAAGGCGCAGTTGGCTGACCTTGGCCTGTACCATTCTCTTTGCACTGAAAACGGTTTCAAACTATAACGTCGCAGCACGTGCAATTTGTTCAAATCAATCCTACTAACTAATGTGGGAAACACGCTATGCACCTCTTACATGTATTTTTGCTTGAAAACATTACATTTAGGCTCTGCTGCGAAACTTTGTTACAATAATCATAACACCACTCAATGCAAATTTGCCGCTCGGCAATTGCTACATTTGACGATTGCAAAGAATCTCCAAAAGGATAATACGCCCATTTTAGTTATGCCACCGCGGTTCACCAGTAAAAGACTTTGTGCGTTTCATTCCGTCGTCCGTGGACGGGCCGACGCGGAGGCGGCACACGATGACGGTGCTGCGACACTACTACGACACGCTCACTGAGGAAATGGGAGATGAGGCCGTGCCTTTCACCATGGAGCAAGTCGTCCAAAACTATAAGTTCGGTTCGTGCATGTATAGTTCGTGGCACGCATTGAACTTTTGCATTAACTACTAGTATGCTTGTCTCACGCACGCACGCACGCACGCACGCAAGCACGCTCGCTCGCTCGCTCGCTCGCTCGCTCGCACGCACACACGCACGCACGCTCCTTCAGGCAAATCTTTATGAGTGGCGCGAAGGTACAAGTGGAAAACGTTCCCTTAATCGTTGTCATGGACAAGCTGTTCGAAAAGGCGGAGGACAAAGACAAGGCGAAGGAGGGCATGCTGAAACACTCGAGAGGCATCTACGAAGACCTCATTCTGTTGGAAGAGGAAGGTCGAACGCCGTGGGAAGTAGAAGAAGAATTGTGTTCAAACTGAACAGAATTGACAGACTACTAGTCTACTAGGCATTGGAGTTTAGACATCGGGATTGATGTCCGATTTTTTAACTGGAGCGCTCTGTTACATGCAGTTGTTGTTGTGGGATGCAGTATCGCGCGCACTCACGCACGTGTTTCACTACTCATAACAGAAACGAACCTCCATAAGGTGTCTAATTAGTCTATTTTTTTCGTTCGTGTTGTAAGAGAAAGACTAACCATTACATGGATCGTGTGTTTGTAGTTGGGGGATAATGAAAGAATTGTCGTTCACACATGACACGTTGCGCACATCAGATGAATGCTTTTGAATGCTTGAACTATGGGCGAGTTGTGCGCGAGACACAAGCAATCCAAAGTCGTCACTAGTCATCAAGCAGCCGTGCCGGTGCACATCAACGCAACGCGATTCAAGATTAAAAGATTCGCTTTATGTGCCAGCTCTGCAAGAATTTTCTGTAGCGACGGTGGCGTTCCCGATCGTCTTGCGGAATGAGCACGTTTCCTTTGAAGGGCGGCGAAGCAGCAATGTTGCGCCCAACCTGGCACAGCACACCCATCTTGTCCCTATAGGGCAGCATCCAGCGCTCTTTCAGAAAATCAGCGTACAGTGGACGCCGACCGTCGGCTGGCCATTTAGCGCCCAGCAGCGTGGCCAAATCTCTTGAACGAGCCGGCAACTCATTCATTTGGAACGGTTCCAAGTACCGGCAATTGACATCCACTCGTTCGACGCGAAGATAGGTGAGGCTGGGAACGGCTTTGGCAAGTTCCCGCCATATTGGGGGCCAGGAAGGCTCGCCCGATGGTGTACGAGTCAAAGGGTCGAGCCAGACTTGCTCAACGGCGATTTCTTCGACGTTAGGTGTCATTGACTGGAGCAGGACGGGCAGTGAACAACCGCTGAAACAATAGCGAGCTATTCCCAACATGAGCTGCTTAACAGCTGGAAGTCTGACAATCCTGCCAGGAATAACAACAGCGACGATGTCCTCGATACGAAGTCTTGTCAGGCACAGGAACGACGGTCGAGGTCGCAGCCAGTGGAACCATTCATGGCCAGGGCAGTGAATCTCTTTCAAACTTCGCAACGTCGAAAGAAGCAGCTTGTCAAGTTTAAAGTTTCTGTCGCCGCCAAACGAGTCCAGGCTTGTACAGGCGCGCGCCACATTCGCTACGCCCTCCAGAGCAGCCAAGTTATTCCAGTTCTCCGGCCTGTCGACGGCGTCTTGCAGCTGCTGCAGTAGAGACGCGTGGCCTCCTTCTGGCGGCGCCGCGCTGAAGAGCACCGGGTGGGGCTGCAGGCGTCCATCCGCTCTCAACGCAACGCAAGTGACGCGGGCGCCGCTTGCCTGAAGTAGCTGCACCGACAGGAAACGGCGTCGCGGCGTTGCCTGGCGTATCCACAAATCGCGAAAAGGCGCATCGTCAAAATGGCGTCCCTGCTCCGCGGCCGCGACGAGACGGCGTTTCAGGTTGAACTCGACGGCCATTTTGCGGTCTCCCAGAGCGGTCTGCTCTGCCTGGCCGGCGGCTCGAAGTTGCCATTCAGCACCTAACTGCGCCTCGTAGCCGAGACGGCGCCGAAGCACGAGCGTGACCAGGTCCAGTTCCAGCCAGGGCTGGTCACTGGGCAGTAGTTGGAGCCAGTTGCTGCAGACGAGCCGGCAGTTGGCCAGATCCAGCAGCGGCAGCTGACGCAGCACCTCTAGCACAGCATCTACTGGCAGCGCCATCGACTTCAACTGCGCGTTACAGGAATTCCGGAGCGCACTTCACTGCAACTGAACTGAACGGAAGTTGGGAACCCAGACGCAGTCGATCCTTGGTGTACCGACTGAGCAGCAAACCAGACCAGACAAAGAGTGTATTGCTCTACATGAGTATGACGCTCTTTTTGGCGAGGGGGGGGGCGCAGCAGGTTGTCAGATGAAGTGGTCGCCAGCGGGACGGCTTCAATCCTGAATGGATAAGATCTGCATGAATCTGTGTGCTCCCTACCTCTTCCATCCTGTCCGCGACGTCGCTCAGAGGCCAGTGGGGCCAAAAGGATGGGAGCGATGTGGCGCGCTGCGGACGAGGAAGCAGAGTGGTGTGAGCGGAGTGGACATAAACTGCAGGTAAGTATACAACAGGTAACGCGGACGAGTGCATTGTTCTGGAGGCTGCTGTCACTTTGCTCGCTTTTGCCAAAGGCGGCGGTCTCTAATGGTTGAATAGGGTTTACGAATTCCCGACCACTGGCCAGGGCAGTGTCAAGCCGTTGCTCAGACATATTGCCAAGTCAGCAATCAATATTGGCCATTGCAGGGACACTGCAAAACCGTGGGCAGTTGTCAAGCCAGTGCAGCAAATGCAAGACCACAGACCATGCAATCATAAGCTCAGGCACAGGTTTTTGCAATGCCGAACCAAACCACTAAACGTTTACAAAGCGCGCATTCAGCACAATGCATTTCAATTCTCATGCGTGTGGCATTGTGTCGGCAATGCCGATTCAGTAGCTTCCCGACAGTCTAAATTTACTCAGTTCACTTATGGTTAGATTATAACGCTTGGCGTTGGCGCTCTCGCAGAAATTTGCCCAGTCGGCAGCTATACACCAACCGCACGACGAAGTGACGAAAATGCGCTGCATAGTCATCGCACTTGCACTGGCAATTGGCGTTGGCGGTGCCAGAATGGCCAGAGCCGCTTGTCCTTTAAACGACGGTCAGTACGTTTGCGTTTGTTTGTACGTTCGCTCAAGAGAGAGAAGTGGCGAGTCGTGTCGCGCCTCCAGCGGAGAATTACGTTCCGTTCGCCGCGATCGACGCGAGCGATCGGAAGCGGACGTTCGCGTACGCGCTCGGCAGCGACGCGGCCTGCAAGGGCGCCGTTCAACTCAAACACTTCGTCCGGCCGACACATGAAGGAGGAGGTGAATCTTCCGAGTTGTCATCCCTTCTCTTCTCTTTCGAGGCGTTTCTCGCAACGGGGTCCATCTCGCGTCGATTCGATTCGACAGTACACCAATCGCAAACAGAAAGATCGTTTCAGAATTGGGAGGCTAGGCTGGTAGGCACATTGTAGTGGCGGCGTACCAATAATTTTGCCGTTGCGGAACATTGCGCGAACAAACCGTCATCCATTACCATTGAATGAACTTACGGTACCATGCAATCGGCTCATTCGCATGAAGCTAAGCTAGAGCTAAGCTAAGCAAATCTATACTTAGCGGCTGCCGTTTAGAAAGCCACTGCTTTGGGGACGACTGTGAAGCGGCGTCGGCATCGCGCGTCGAGGCGAGCGTTTACTGCGCGAAATCGATTGGCGACTGCGGCGCCGACGTCCCCCTGTACCGATATCGGAAACTTCTGGCTGACGACAATTTCTGTGCGCATTTGCTTTTACAATTTCCGGTTACCTACTGCCTGTAAAGAGCTGCACACCCTTTTAGCACACAACTGATACCTGTACGAACGCACACTACACCTCCAGCACTTTCAAACATTTATCGTACAAACTGTTCCGTGTACATGCACACTGGATTTGTTTCGCAGCAAGGCCAGGTTCAACTTTAGACCACGTCTACAGTACTGCGAGCGCCGCTGCAACTTCATCCGATGGCCTAGACGGCGAGAGGGTTCTCTGCTACGTGTGGAGCTCTCTGCCCGGTAAATCGTTCGGAAATGGTCCAAAGAAGTCGTGTGACGTTTACAAATATCGAGTGTTATCACAGCACACATGGCCTGATCAGGCGTGCGAGTGTGTACAATATATAGGTGGTGCTGATATGATTATCAGAAGAAGCTAACAGGCAGAGATCACTGCAGCGTCGTCGCGGGGCATGGTGAGACGGAGGTCGGTGCACGAAGCGCGCAAGACGCTCCACCGACTCGAGTGCGTATTGGGCGGCACGGGTGGATTCAGCGTCACCTCCACGACACACGTGACAAGCGAAGCCCAACACAAGACTCGTGCTTCCGTCCTGTCAATCAGAGTTCAAGCAACAGAGGGTACGTTTATCGAGTGGGCAAAAAGAGTTCCTGTGAGTTGAAAGCCGCGCAATTCTGAGACTTCGCACTGAATTTCGCATACCGGTAATACTGAAATTGCATCTAAAGACCCCAACAAATTGTGATTGTTGCGTATGCATAAATATGCAACGATGCCGAGAAACTCTGTGTCATTCGCTTGTACTGGCATCACTGTTTTCTAAATAGAAGGCTGTGTGATATGTATGTACTTTTGTGTTGCCGTTGATTGGAAAGTATTACCTAATTGACTTCAGTTTTAGAAGGACTGTTCTCCATATCTCGACGAAAAGCCATGAGCCAGCTGCTCGTCTACACCGATGACTCCCAGCTGACGTGGGTACTGTACTCCCCCATTTCTAACCCGCAATCTGTAGGCGACGAGCAACGAGAGTACTTCAGAGAGGTGAAGTTCATTGCAGGTACCGTACGTACATGCATGTGCTAACGTGTAAACGCAGTAATCGTTACGCACGGACACGTGTGTATTCGATCCAGGCCAATTCAGGTGACCAATCTTCTCGACACAAGCATAGACAAGGCAGTGAAAGAGCCGTCCACTGGTCGCGTTGCTGGCCTTTTCGTCTAGTATTGACAATTGAAATAGCGTGGTAACTGTGCAGATGGCTACAGCCAGTCGACTGAGGTTCCGCCCGGCAACGTGGCAGTGAACTGCGGCACGGCGCCTTTGAATACGGAAGGCGTCGCTCGCGTCGTCGGCGGAGAGGAGGCGACGCCTGGCGCATGGCCCTGGACCGTGCGTGCGTGCGTGCGTGCGTGCGTGCGTGCGTGCGTGCGTGCGTGCGTGCGTGCGTGCGTGCGTGCGTGCACGACTAACACGAAGGGAATTTTAAAGAGAATGGCACAAGACTTCTGAAATTCTGAAAATAGGCTTTATCCAGGTCTATTAGGTGGACACAGTGCTAAAATTCCTACTAGACTATTGATCTTGAGCAGTCTAAAATTCAAAAGAAGGCACAATTTAAGACCGCATACAAACAGCTAACTGTTAATGCCGGCATTTTGACCGAGCACAGGTGGTACCTTTAGATACGTACCTAACTTGTAAGTTAACGCTATAACAAAAGTGACGAAATGTTGCTGCGTTAGCGAATTGTGCATTACTTTCGTGAGTGCAAACACTGTTTTGTGTGAGGGTACAGTAGCTAGTAGTGGTGAAAAACTGCAGCAAACCTCGTAAACTCGTGCTGGTATACTCGACTGACCCAGTAGAAAACCTCGTGCAAAAAGACTCTATCTTCGTCTCAGGTGACCTTGTGCCTAGGCTCCTGCACTGAGGCGTGTCGTCTGTTCTGTGGAGGCAGCATAATCTCACAGTACTACGTTCTCACTGCCGCTCACTGCCTGTGAGTGTGGTCAGTTCTCTACCAGTTCTCACGATGCGAATAAAGGCAAAAAACTCAACTTCAGGCACGGTAGAACGCCTGAAGAATTGCACGTGCGAGTGGGCGTGCACAATCACAGGACAGACGTACACGGTGTCAACGACGTACAAGTGCACAGCGTCGAGAAAACTATTCGCTCGTCCTGACATAGTCCACGACGTCGGCATTGTCCAGGCGGGTGACATTAAATGTAGCAGCAGCAGACACATCTGAAATGCGACTTGCAGGGCGACAGACAGTGTGGTGGGATGTAGTAGTAGTAAACAAAGAGCAGAGTGTCAGATCCAAAAGAAAACTTTCAGCTGAAGACGCCCATTCGCTACAGCGATCGCGTTCGACCAATTTGCCTTCCCAGAACCGACTCCGCGATCACGACTGATCCTGGGCGGGTGACGAGAGTCTACACCGCTGGCTGGGGACTCACTAGCGCGTTTGGTGTGTGGCTCCGTTTAGTGCGACTCTCTCACAAGGCATAGGCCAGTCAGAGATTCGGTTCAGCGCAGCCGAGACGGGCGACGTCGACGCTGCACCAGGTTCGGCTGCCCGTAGTCGACGCGGAGGAGTGCAGCAAGACGTACGCGTTCAAGTCGGCCACGCGCATCGAGCACGACTTCATGTTCTGCACGGGCAGCGACGACGACGACCGAAGCGCCTGCCAGGTGCTCCCGCCGCGACAAAGGATACCAATAGAGTGTTACGGTACGTTCCCAACAAGAAGACTACTGCAGGGCGACAGCGGCGGCGGCGTGGTGGGACGCGTCTCGACGACGTCGCCCTTCTACGCGTTCGGAATCGTCAGCTTCGCTACCGACTGCGGCGCCGCGGAGTTCTTCGGCGTGAACGCGCGCGTCGCCGCCTACTGCGACTTCATCGAGGAGAAGACGCGCGACAAGGGGCCCGTGACCTGCATCGACGTCGTCTAGAGACGGTCTGGTAGCATTCGTGAGCAACGACTCGGAAACGGGCCAGCCTAGAGTCGTACTGATAAAAGATGGATGTAAAAGATGGATGTGACACGCGCACACGAACACTTAGCACTCCTTCTTCACGCCCGTGGGCCGCGTGCGCGTAGGCGACGCTGGGCGCTTGCTCTCTTCCA
>JASAMY010000452.1:0-22576 GCA_030248085.1 Paralinhomoeus sp. GSCO2_6 | reverse complement strand
AAGAATGGCATCGATAAAGGCTGCCAACAACTCGTCGATATCAGCGTTGCCAATGCAGCCCGTGACCAGCTTGACAGAGAAGCTTTTGGAATGCAACTGCCGTATATAAGTGTACGGTATTTCACGAGTTTAACTTTGTTTATATCTGTAAATCCCGATTCAGCCCATCCTCTACCGTGGCCATGGGCGCTCCAATGAGCGCGCTTTGGGAGATTTATGGTGCCATCGCCGGCTGCACGTCTTTGAAAGCATATGAAATACATACAATAATTGCTACTGTAATACCATTATCGGCAGACAGACTGCGACGTGTAGAACAAGAGTGTGGTAGATGCCAGCGAATGCCGTCGTTACTACTAGACACAGCGGAATGTTCTTCATCTCGTCGCCCGTCTAAAATTTTTCGACGATGAGGTCCATGCTCGTTAACGGTGCTACATGTCACACGCTTCGTGATCGTCTCTCCAACTAAGGCACATGTGTGTAGTGATTGGTGGTAGCTCACGAAGCAAGATCGGGCTGAGGGCAAAATGAAGACAGCTGACGCGCCGAGCGCGACCAAGGAGCAAGCGGAGCAGGCCAGATCCCTGGCTGGACTTCCACCACTGACCAGCAGCCTCTTTTCCTGCACGATCGCCTGGCAACACGAGCTCAGCACCAGCGCTAAAGAAAGTCGAGGGCTACCAATTTATCGACCCTCTCAAACAACGAGTTCAATTCCAGCCAGTTCACAATACGACCCTTTTAACTATCACTCTTGGCTAGTAATAGTTTCTAGTCACAGTTCGTATATTCATGGAATGTTCTAGTCACAACAATTATAGTCAAAGTTGAGTGCACAGTTCCGTGCAGTAACACAAACAACGCGTTACAGGCGATGCAGACCTCCAAGAGCGCAGAAGGCAGCCTTCATCGCCTATGCGTCGGCCGTCGATGTGCTTGGTTGGATGCGCTTTGCAAGCAGCTGCAGTGCAGAGAATATGCAGAAAGCGTCAATATAGCAAAGGTCGAGCGTAGCAGCACACGTTCTTATGTTTTTGCTTCGCCGTGCGTAGGTATATACGCTTATCAAAATGGGAGTAGCTATGCATCAGCGGACAAAGTCGAGCCGACTCGACCATTCGGTGCAAAGTTTGCTGACGCTCCATCGTGGGCGTTGTCTCTTGGTGGCTACTTCGTTTCACGCGCGTAGACTACACGTCGTGCGTGCGTGCGCAGGTACTGCACACGTACGCAAGGCCAAAGTTGAAAGGACCCTCGAGTAGCAGACCCCCTCCCCTCTCCTTCGGTTGCGCGCAACCCGTGTACCGGTAGCAGTGAGCCTCCTCTGGCACCCCGCAGCGGTAGCAGTGGGTATCCTCCACTAGCGGGAGCTTTCATTTTTCGAAGTGGGCAGTGTTGGGGGGGGGGGGGTGTCAATGTAGTTTATATAATAGACAAGTGATCTTTCTTCTTTCTTGCGGATCATTGAACTCTTGGTAAACATGGGGGACATAGACTGCAAAGCTTGTAACGCAAGACGAGTATACTGCATTTTCGAGAATTTTCGGAAATGAGTCCGCGTCTGAAATGTCTGCTATTATTTCAAGGCGTTTTCGGAAGAGGACGCTTATTCTTGCGCCCGTGAAGTATGCGGTCGATGAAGGAGGCAGTCCACTCGTCGACGTCAGCGTTGTTAATGCAGCCCGTGAGCATCTGAACCAACTAACTTTTAGAACTCAACTTCGTGTCTCTATTCTATTGCATGCAATGCAACCCAGCCACAATTCGGACAGAGTTCATTGTGCACTTTTGCGTGGCGTGGCGGTGTCGTCGGCTGCATTTATTTCAAACATGCACATGCACATACCATTGTCGGCACGCACACGGCAGCGTCAAGAATGAGGGTGGAAAACACAACGGTGGCCGCCATCGCCAGCAGACACAGCGGAGGGTTCTTCGACAGCTCTTCGTCCGTCTGAAACTGTCCAATGCCGAGATGCGCTGTCGTTGCGTTGTTGACATTTGTGTTGTTTGTCTCTCTCACACTTTATCAGCTACAACTGTACAGTGGTGGTAATTGTAGCTCACGAAGCAAGGCGGGCCCGCCCTTGGCACAAAGACGACAGCTGACGCTGCGAACGCGACCCTTGTGCAAGAGGCGTAGCAGGGCTTGGCTCGTCCTCCACCAATGGCCAGCAGCCCCTGTTGCAGCACCATCGCTTGACAACACGAACTCAGCGCCAGCGCTAAAAGATTGGAGCAGACAGTTACCACTGGCGCGACCATATAGGAGTACCCGCCCCCCCCCCCCACCTCACCTCGGCCGATTACAGAAATTTTGACAAAAAAGGGGTTGAAATCGTAGTGGATTGGCAAAATTTCCGGTTTTTTGTAGTAGAAAAACTTAGAAAAATCGTATCAGATTGGTGGAAAAAGAATTGCTCGGGCTTTGGGTCAATTTTCGAGTCAAACGCCCGAATGCATCTTTGGCTAGCTGGAATATTTAGCTGTTTTATGGTCATATAACACTGAAAAGCACCGAAAACACCAACATTTACTCACTTTTATCGTTTTGGACATAGTAAAAATCTTTTCAGAAAATTCTGGGGCGGCGGTGTGGGGTGTTGTAAAATATGTAGTGGGGGGTGGCAACCCCCCCCCCCCCCCCCCCCCCCCCCCCCCCCCCCAGTTACAGGTATGGCCGAGGCATGCATGCCAATGCAAACCTCCAAGGGCGTAGAAGGCAGTCTTCATGGAGTCTGCGTCTGTTTGCTGTGATGCGCTTTGAGAGCTGGTGCTGAGAATAGACAGAAAGTGTCAGTATAGGGAAGGTCGAAGAGCAGCACCCGTTACTGGGTGCAGTCAGGCGTCCGCGCTTATCAAAGCGGAGCAGTTATCCATTGAATGATAAAGTCGAACCGACTCGACAATTCGGTGCACACAACGACGCCGTGGGCGTAGTCTCTCGATGGCTAGTTCGTTACACGTACGCTGACTTGCCATTGGCTGAAGAATTTGTGACATTCGCGTCAATTTGTAAGTTTAGCTCTGCATGACATTTGGCCCATAGACAGGCACTGGCAGACAGGTTCTGTGAATTATTTGTGAACTGTGTGCGCATCTTAATGTGCGACGCCATGCTGCAGTAATTCACAACTTCGTTTGTCGTCGTCGTGCCCGTGCCCGTGGAGAAGGAATGCGATAGATGAAATACGAAAATTACCTTGAATATCGTAAAGATGGGTATTTTCCCAGCACTAGTGCCAGCACCAGGTCGTATACGGTGCAACGAGTGTGCTGTAATCGCAGGTGGGTCCGATCGAATTCCAAACGAATGGGTTGGCACTGCGCACGTTCACAGGCGCACGCCCTACAGCTGAGTGCATCGAACTCATAGAGTGGCAGAGTGAGCGACGATCCTTTTTGGACCAGGGGAAAATGTCGGCATTCCGGCAGCGCGTCTTTCCCAAAATAACACTCCGTTGAGATATTTTATGATTTTATTACGTCGAAAGTACAATGTATCCATGCAAATTGGTAGTATGACAGCAACTTAAAATGGTATACTAATGGCGTTAACGTTTGCATGGTTGCGTTGTAATTGATTAATTCCGGGCGAACTCCAACTATAGAACGAAAACTGCGAGGCGTAGTGCATGTTAACAAGAGTACACTGAACTTGCGTGCGCTGGTCGTGTATAATAAAAATGGTCTTCGGCTCCAAACATTTAACGTAGGCTTGTTCTCGCTCCTCTTAGGAAATAGCATCAACAATTGGAGAACATCTTTGTCGATATCAGCATTGTCAAGCCCGGTTACTAATGTTACTGTTTGATACGTATATCTAAAAAAAACTCCTATTTCAAGGCTTTTGTGGAAGAGGATGCTTGTTCTGGAATATGTCGATATCCGCGTTGTCATAGCAGCCCATGAGCAGCTGAACAAACTTAACGATATGTTTTTACTGCTAGCATACAGTCGTCGGTCAATGTATTCAGCAAGTGAATTAGTGCAATTAGTCCGTGTTTGCTCAAGATGTATAGGTATGTGTAGCGTTGTGGTGAATTGTTCTGCTATCCGTCTTGTAAACGCACACTAGGTATGTACTGTACTGCTAACACACTCACCGATGCCGGCAGACACACTGAGACACCTAGCACAAGAGTGGTGAACGCCACGTAAGTTCCCAGTATCAACAGACACAGCGGAATGTTCTTCGACAGCTCGTCGTCTGACTAAACGAACAAACACATTTGTAATTTGCTCAGATGTCCACTGCGTGCTTTGTTTTGCGATTTTGTGGGCGTCGTCTCGAAGTGTGGTAGTAGGTAGGTAGAGCAACTCACAAAGCACTTGACTGCGAACGCGGGTGCTCCGTGCGACGCGGAACCGACGAATGCGAGCACGGGACAGACGGCGCAGGCGACTTGTTTGACTGGACTGTCTCCATTAGGAAGCTGCACCTCGTGCGACATGGCGCGACAACACGAGCTGATCACCAGAGCTGGACAATGTGAATCAACAGTGGCGTGCATACGTTTCAAAACTTCAAAAAAAGGATAAATCATAAGCCCAGTACACGCAATGCAGACCTCCAAGAGCGTAGAAGGCCGCCTTCATCGTTCCGTTTTCGAATTCTTTTCTGCGCACGTACCTAGTACGATAGACACTGCAACGCGTGTCTGCTATACGCGTGAGCGGCGAAGCTGGCACAGCTATAGTTGTCTGCAAGGCAACGAGATGCGCTCTCATTATCACGCTTGTTATGCAAGGGTTGACGAACTATGGTTGGCAAACGCGAGTTCGTCGAGTTTACAGATTTATTGGCAGTGGCGTAGCCAGGGGAAGGGGTAGTGGGGGTATACCCTCCCCGAAATCGGTCCGAAGAAATCTTTTTCAACAGGGTCCCCCTGTTGCAAAAATGCCCGGGCGAAAGAAGGGAGAAAGAAAGCATTTTAGCTCGCTAGTGGGGCTGTGGGGTAGTCCGCAAGGCGTTGCATTCCTGACCGTGAGGTCCGGGGGTTCGATTCCTTGCTGGGCAAGGCCACGGCTACCCCCTTGGGCAAGGGGTTTAAACCACAGCTCCAGTTTCTGGCTGTACCGTGGCTTCGGCCAAAAATCAGTGCCAGGTGGGGGCCCACCTTGCCTCGCGGCAGAAGAACGCCCATTGTTATTTATACGGCGCCGCCCTGTGATCTTGTGATCCTGCTTACGGCCATTGTGCTGTGTCGGTGGTTGTCGTCAAAAATAAAGTAAAAGTAAAAGTTAAAAGTTGGATGATAAACATGCTTGAAAGTGATCCAGAATAGGTTAACATTTCTCGAAAGTAGCCCAAAATAGTTTCACAATGCTCAAAAGTAGCCCAAAGTAGGTTAAAATTGATCGAAAGCAGCCGAACATAGGTTCAAAATGCTCGAAAGTAACACAAAATAGGTCAAAATGCTCGAAAGTAGCCCAAAATCAATCTAAAAAAATTTCGCTTGCCGCGCAACAGGGGGACCCTGTTAAAAAGTTGGAAATCTGTGCCCCCTCCCGACACCAAATCCTGGTTACGCCACCGTTTATTGGAGTGCGGCTAGCCATGCGTCAGTGGAAGCGGCGGTACTCTAGCATCCACTTCCTCTTTTATTATCAGCACTAGTCCTTCCCAGCTTGCCCTTTTCTACCCTCCTTCCCCATAAAAAAAACTCTACATGTATCTGTGAAGAGAAGTGACTTTGATGCTGTGTTGTTGCGTTGCATTCTTCAAATATGCAAATTTGTGATGCTGCGATACATTATTATTTACATATCCCTCGTCCGTTTAGACTCTCGTGGTACGACATGCGTTTAAATAACTTTGTACCGTACCATGATTTTTACTAATCCCGCCATTCTATTACTGTGATCCAATTTTTAGCATTGCGAAGGTTTCTTGTGCTTTTCATAGGCAATTACTGTTTTTGGCTTATGTGCCACATTATTTTACAGTATAGCTGGCCTGTAAACCTCTCCGGTGTTCTTGCGTGGAAAACCGTAATTAACTCTCCTTTGCAAGAACAAACTTTTGACGGAGTTGTGAACGTTGCGCTCGTTCATCATGACGGTGCGGTGCTGTGGGGCGGAAGAAAATGCCGTCGGTGTTATACTGGTGGAGTGGTGGTGGCCCAAAACTTTCACGCAAACGCGCCGTTTCTCGCCCGTGTGTGAATATGATATTGAACGCCTACTAGTGCTCTGTGGTTGTCGTCTGCGACTGTGTGTCTCATCATGGGTGTACTTGCGCAGACTGGGTGTTGGACTTTGGAGAGTATACTATGTGTTGTGACTGTGAGTCGCGTGAGTGTGAGTTCTTTTCTTGACGGCTCACGTTTGGCCTTCTCACCACCTTCACCTTCACCAACTTTCACCCTTCACCATACCTGTAGCCGGGTCTGGAAGAGTGGGGGGGGGTAACTGTAAATGGCCGAATTCTGTGGGGGGGGGGGTGTCTGAAAAATTCCTTGGAAAATTCTGGGGGGGGGGGGGTGGTTGGGTGAGTGTTGGATAATAGCGGGGGGAGGGTAACACCCCAGTTACAGGTATGCCCTTCACCCTGAAAACTTTGTGCGTTTTTTCGTGCAGTGCCGTTCGACGACATGTGATAAGCTGGCGTTAACATGACTCAGTGATAGTGAAGACTGCAATTCACTCCTCACTCAAGAGGAAAGAACCCTTTGTATTGTCTCATTAGCCCAGGGAGGGGGAGGGGTCGAAATAAATGCACTTTTTAGGGTGTTTTGTTTGGGTCACACTACACTAAAAGTAAACAATGAAACACCCGCATCTTTACCCATTTTTTTCAACATTGAGAGGTGTTTCCCGCCAATTTTCTGGGATGGCGATGGCCAGGAGGGAGGGGGGCATTGGTGTAGCTGGGTAGTGTGTAGGTACAGGTCACTCTCCCTCAGCTTCAGGCAATCCTGCACGAAAAGCAGGACCGCCCCCAGTGGCGTAGCCAAGGGAGGGGGTAGGGGGCGGGGGGTATACCCCTCCCCGAGATGGTGTGAAGCCCAAAAAATGCAACAGGGTCCTCCACCCTGTTGCAAAAATGCCCCTGCGAAAGAAGAGAGAGAGAGAAAGCATTTTAGCTCGCTTGTAAGGTTAAAAATGCTCGAAAGTAGCTCAAAATAGGTTAAAATTGCTCACAAGTGGCCCAAAATAGGTTAAAATCTCATGAAAGTAGCCCAAAATAGGTTCAAAATGCTCGAAAGTAACCCAAAATAGGTTAAAATTGCTCGAAAGTAGCCCAAAATAGGTTCAAAATGCTCGAAAGCAGCCCAAAATAAGTTAAAATGCTCGAAAGTAGCCCACAATCTCAAAATTTTCGCCTGCGGCGCAACAGGGGGACCCTGTTAAAAAGCTGGAAATCTGTACCCCCTCCCAAGGTTGCACAATTTAAAAAAAAAAAGTTTTTTAAAAAAAAAAATTTTTTTTTTTTTAAAAAAAAAGTTGGATTTTTTTTTTAATTAAAAAAAAAAATTTCTCTGTTTTTGGGTAAAATTTAGCTTTTGAGTGGCAAAAAGGCGTTTAAATGGTGTTTAGATGGTACAATTAGTAGTTATTCATGCATAAACTTGCTTATTAGCACCAAAACCAAGCTCTTTTTGGGGTTCCCAACTGGTTCCCAACATAGTGCGATACCGTACACGACCATTTAGAGGCAGCGGCTTTGTCACCATTTGACTAAAACGATGCTAAATACGCTTCTAAAGGTTTTAGGGAAGCACTAGTACTTGTGTTTGACACTCTAATAGGCTAAAAGTATCTTATAGTACAGGTATTTGGCGCCAATGATGGCTCCTAAGTCAATTTAAAAAAAAATTTAAAAAAAAAAAAATTTTTTTTTTTTATTTAAAAAAAAACTTGAAATTTTTTTTTTCTGCAACCCTGCCCCCTCCCGAAACCAAATCCTGGCTACGCCGCTGACCGCCCCGCCCCCAGCTTTGGTCCGACCTGCACTCATTACAGGTGTAGTAGATTGGTCCAAAAGCCAGGGGGGGAGGGGGGGGGGTCTTCAGGGGGTTTCGAGAGGGGGGTCTGAAGCCGCCCCGTATAAATCGCCCCGTCGTGCCACCGCCATAGGTTTGTGGTAGCGCTTTAGGCTTAGCGCCTCTGGCGCCGCCATATCGATTTTCGGCCACTGGTCACTCATTTATTGCGCTGCGCGACCCATTGCTGTCGCTAAATTGATTTGCTTTGCTCTCTCCCTTTGCCTCTCGCTCGCAGCGTTGATTACTTACTGCTCTGTCGTGTGGACGGTCACTTCGCCTTCTAGTAGTTCTAGGTGTGTGTCGGCCCGCCGAAATATGGTGCTTTGCGCGAGCGAGCGAGCGTTGCGGGCTGTGGAGGGACCTCGTTGTGCGTTGTGACTCTTGGCCAGCTAAGCCTGAATGCAAGCAGCCAAGCGCTGCGCCAGCGTGCAGCTGTTCGTGTGTGTGCGCGCGCGAGCTCCGCGTTCGACCCACCAACCACACGGCCGTCTTTGCGCTCTTATCTTGCGCGTCTTGCGTGCGCGCGCCTGCTCGCATAGCATCCTCGCTAGACGAGCGTGTTGGCGAGCGTGAATCGCGTTCCTTGTGTACGCCTGTGGCCGCCGCGTATAACTATTTCTACTAGTAGTTAGTACTACTACTGCACAAGTGCACACGGTAGTAATGTTAGCCTCCGTCGAAGTTCTAGGACGTTGCAATGAGCTAGAACTAGGAGTAGGCTTTCGTTCGACCGCGTTGCAAGTTTTCAGAGTCGATTCGTGCTCGTGCGTGAGAGTGGCAAGGAGAGATGCCGCTGACGAAGCGGTCGGTGACCCCGGTGGCCCTGAGTCGACACCGTCTCGCGCCCTCGGTGCAGACGGACGAGCTGCGGACGCTGACGAATGGCACGCTGGCCAACATCATCAGGCAGCTGGCCTCGCTGTCCAAGCACGCCGAGAACATTTTCGGGGAGCTGAGTCGGGAGGCGATGATCGTCGACCACAAGACGAACGCGCTCTCGCAGAGGGTCGACAGACTGCACAGGAACGTCGGCCAACTCGACAACACCGGAGAGGGAGGCGAGTGCCGTTCTTCTCTCTCGCCCACTCACGCACGCACGCACGAACGCTCCCGACTGTGTGCGCGCTGACTGGACGCAGCCATGCGCTAAAAGTGACTGAAAATGAATCGGGTAGTGCCATCTGACGAGTTGTGACAGTGAGACAATGCGGCGTAGCTGACCAGTAAAGTGCAACTTATATTTTAGTGCGTCCCGGTTGCTTGGGTGAGTGCAGGGATGTATTCGGAGGGGGGGGGGGTGGCACTCCCCCTCCCCGGAAACGGTTTTACTGGGGAGGGGAGGGTGAGCGTGAACCATCAGAAATCGCTGTTTTGGCACAATGCTCTTGCTCCCACCCCCTCCCCCCTCGAACTTTGTATGTGGATCTGTTGTGCATGCAGCTGAATGAAACGATGTTACCTACCAAGTAAACTTCACACGGAAGTTGTGCACTTTCAGTGACATTTGAAGAGTTTCGATTGCGCAAGGCGTACAAGAGCAACGCTGCTTTCGACCAAGGCTCTCTGAGCAGACAGACCATTCCAGATGCCATGCTTCAGGTCGGTTGCTTACTTGCTGACCTTACTTACTTACTTGCTTACTTGTTCGCTGCACAGCAAAAGCGGTCACCCTGTATGATACCCAAACAAATACCTGAAACTTGCGAATTATTTCGGTATTCTTGGTGTATTTTCTCCAAGAATTAACGAAGTATCTATTTTTCCATCCGGTACCCTACTCCCGCCGCTTGCGAAAGTTGTTGATCATTTTCCGCTCCCACCACGACCCCTATCCATCCCCATCGCCCTAAGAAGTGGCTCTCTGACTCTGCCCCCCCCCCCCCCCCAATACCTGTTCCCTGTGCCCGCACATGTATAATTTGTGTTGATGTGGATTTTCCTGGAACTGTACGCCTTTAGGTATACGAGGCGTGCGAACCGCCTCCGGACCTCAATCAGCTCAACAAGTACCGGTGCGTTGTCTACTCGTACTCGGAGAGCTTTTTTTAAATAGTAATCTGAAGCATACAATACCTGCATTTTCCAGTGACGACAGGAAGCCAGCGTTGAAACTGTACACGGATCCCGACTTCTTCTTCGACCTCTGGAAGAAGCAGATGCTGAAAGACGGCGAGATCGCCAGGAGAGAGAGAAAGGTCGGTTGGTTACTCGCGTCAGCGTCTACTAGTGCTTTGGATAGAAAATGTATGTGTCGCCCGTGGGCTGCAGCGCATGCATACGAGGGCCACCCACTTCAGTCGCACCAGCGTCCGCCGAGCGGCAGCGGGAGCGGCGCGAGCGCGGCGCGCAGTAAGAAGAAGCCTCGGCAGGCGACCGACCACAAGCGCAAGTACGTCGAGTCGGCCATCCGTGCGGGCGAGATCATCAACCTGCCCGAAGAATATCAGGCCCCAGAGCACCTGAGGGCCACCCGCCGCCAGCATCAGCCCTACCCGCCGCACGGTAAGCGCACTCGCTTTGGCCATATTTGCGTCGGCTTGAAATGGCGCGTCGCGCGCAGGCATGGTGCAAATGGAGCGTGCCGCGGGCAGAGGTCCTCCGACTGTCGTCAGCGAACCTCCACCACCACCGAGCAGCGGCTACGCGTCGGCCACGGACGGCGGCAGCGGCGGCTCGGCAGGGCAGCAGCAGCAGCAGCAGGACGCCGCGATGAACAGCTACGGATACCAGAGGCCCGTCCTGCTGGGCGGCGCCGCGGCAGGCGCAGCCGTCACCTCGCAGTACATGCGCGCCGGTTACGGACTCCACTACGCCGAGGACGCCTCCGACGGCCGGCCACCACCGCAACGACAGGCGCAGACGCAGCGCGCCTCTCCCGAGAAGCAACGGCCCTCGGCCGCGCCGCCCGCGCCTCCGCCGCCGCCCGTGCAGCAGAATTTCCAGAAGCTGACGCTCGGCCAGGCGTCGGACGACGACGACGACGACGACATGCCGTTGCCGCCGCCGCCGCCGCCGATGTCTGACTCTCAGTACAGCCGACTCGAGCCCTCGCCAGTCGCGCCCGCGCCGCCCTCGCTCGTGCCGGCGCCCACCGCGCCCGCCGCCTCCATCCCGCCGCCGCCGCCCCCGCCCCCCATGATCAACGGCCAGATCGCCTTGGGCGGCGGCAACAAGAAGCCCAAAGAGAACGGAGAGGCGACGGTCTCGGCCGCGCAGAAGGCCCAAGCCCAGAAGCCAGGCCTGCGCATCAGCTCGGGACCCATTCAGAGCGACCTCCTCAGAGAGATACAGGCGGGAATCGCACTGAGAAAGGTGAGAGAGGACGCGTTTCTATATTTCTTTCAATGGCGGGAATTGACCTAGTCCCCTCCCTTGATATCGGAAAACTGTTGAGACGGAACATGGCAAGTTGGTGGGAGGAAATTTGCCAAGCGGGTCTACTTTTCAGATTGAAATGCTTGGAAGTTTTCGAGAATCCAAAAAAATCTAGAGGGGTCTAGACTCTAGAGTCATCCCGAGTTAAATGTCCGGGATAGGAAATTGTGGAGGGGACCGGTCGAATTGGAAAACTTCGCACCTAAATAGCATAATGTGTAAATAGCTACTTTTTGGTGCAAAATACCATTTTTATGGATTTTTGCCGCACTACACTGAAAAGTAGACAAAAACACGCATCTTCAACATTGGTAGGTAGTTTTCCGCAAATTATCTGGAATAGCGATTAACGGGGGGGGGGGATTCCCCCGCAAAAAAGCGGGACGGCTATAGCCAGTAGGGGGTTTCCTGACCCCACCTCTGTGCTAAATAAATTTTATTCCCCCCCCCCCCCCGAAACAATTTCTGGATCCGCCTCTGATTCCCTTTTCTGCATTGTTGTGTTGTGTCCACAGTGCACACGCGGACCCTTTCTGGAGCAGGTCGAGCGTAACAAGAAGGTGTCGAGCGGCTCGGCGGGCGCCGGTGGGGGCCCTGCGACAGCGGCTGCGGCCGCGTCGGCGGGCGGGGGTGCGGCCGCGTCCGTGGGTGGGGCGTCGTCGTCGACGGCGGGCGGAGGGGCCCAGGACGTGGCGGCGATTCTGCGCAAGCGAATGGAAGATGTGATGGGCATGTCGTCGGACGAGAACGCCGAGGAGGACGACGAGTTCAAGGACGACTGGTCCGACGAGGAGGAAGAATAGTGAGTCCCCCCCTACCCCCCCCCCCCCCCCTCCCGGTACGCGCGTGCCGGGGCTTATGGCTTCCACCGCTCTACTAAGGGAATAAGGGATAATTCCCACAATGTGTCTATATGATGGGACGGATAGCTGCTCTGCCGGGTGTGGCAGTTTGATTAAGGAGACAGTTCGTTGCTTGTGGGCAATATGCAGTGCAGCCCGTACCTATAGCTGGATGGGGAGTCGGGTGGGTCCCCCCCCAGGATTTTTCCATTTGTTACCCCCCCCCCCAACCCCACTTTGTTATCCCGTTTATGTACGGTAGAAATGAGTAAAGCTGTGTTTGCGAGTACTTTTGTACACGCAATTTTGATAAAAAATGTTTCAGTTCTAGACGTCTAGCCCCACCCCCACTCTCTTCTCGAAAGCCCTGCCATTTCCAACCTCCCAGCCCCCCTCCCCGAAGGGACACCCCCCTTACAGGTACGGTGCCACCCAAAGTGTCTTTCCGCAAGCCGAAAAAACAACAGTTGACGATTTGAGATAAACATGAGAAGTATTCGCCAGACTGCAAAGCAATGAAACTCGTCCGTCGCTTGCTGGGTTCCTGTGTAGATCGCTCGTCGTCGATTGGCGGAATTTGAATTACGCGCGCTCGCCTCTGCTCGTGGTGATATAGGCTATTCCCGCGCCCATCTTCTTCTGTTAGACGGTGTGCGTGCGTGCGTGCTGTTTTTTATCGTTGCGACCGTATTCCGTCACTTGTGCTTGCCGCCGGCTACGCCGCTTGACAGTACGTACACGCGCGTAAGTAACCTGCGTGTGTGCGCGCCCGCGTGCGTTAAAATGTGTTATTCGTGTGGTTTTTTTTTAATTCGCGCGCCCCTCTATACGTGTACTAAGGCTGAATGCGCTTTCTTCTGCCGGCACGGAAATAAAAATGAGCACAGCCGCGAAGGCCGCAAACGTGGACCCGCTTCAATCGTACCTGTTGTTGTAAGCGCGGAGCAAAGAAATTTTTGCACCAAACTGGGGTCCAAATAGGTACTTTTGCGGTAAAAATGTCAAAATATGGTGTGAACTGGCGCCATTCAGCTGTTTTAGGGTTAAAACACGGAAAATGGAAAAACAACACTAAGTTTGATAATTGTGCATTAGAAAATTTAGAGATAATGGGGGGGGGTAAAGTTGCCGACTGGGGGACCATGTATACTCTGCAATACGACTGTTCACAAGGAATCTGATGAACGAAGCATTTTCAGCTGCATGAATATGCCTTCGTGAGTCTCAGTCTATAAGGGAATGGCAGCTGCAAGGGCGCTCGATCGCTCGTTCCAAGCGGTCGTGGAGTTGACGCGACGCTTGTGGTCCCATCAACTTTCTTCAACTGCCGCCTTTCACTTCTGCGACTCCAGAATACACAGGGTGAGGCAGAGAAAAATTATGGAATGTTGGCAAAATGATGGAGTCAATGCAAATTTCAAGATAAAACCGCTAAAACACAATACACCAGCCGTTGCAATACGCAATGAATGTACCTGCAAATCACTTTGGAGCATTCTCCCCTAGTGGCTCTCCTGTCCTTTAGGAGGCGTTCAGTGGCGTAGCCAGTGGGGAAGCTCCTCCCCGAAATTCTCCGAAGCTCAATTTTTTTTACTTGGTACCCTCTGTTGCAATATGTGCCAATATGGCCATTTTTCTCAATTTCAATGCAAATAATGATGAAAACGGCACTAAAGAACTAAATTGTCGCCTGCGGCGCATTGTTTTGCATTAAAAACCGTGTAAAGTACGTTTCGCTACTCCAAAAAATTTGCCTGTGGCGCTATTTTGAGCACGGAAATCGACCGTTTTGACCACATTGCTAACGTTTTGGTGTGAATGTAGTCAGACAAACGAGCGCAAGCGTGTAAACAGATTGGATGGGAGAGTGTCTAAAGCTTCCCCAGCCGAAATACCGCAATGTCCAAAAAATTCGACAGGGTCCCTCCCCCCCTGTTGCAAAAAAGTGAGAATTTGGCCGAGATTGAACTCCCCCCCCCCGAAATCAAGTCCTGGCTACGCCACTGGAGGCGTTCCACAGAATTTCCAGGAATCCAATGCCCGCCAAAAATAGATTTTGCCAAAATTGACTTCAGGGTGTCCAGACGCCACACTGGGGATGGGAACCCTCGTTTCGATCATCGACCCCCACCCCTTCTGGAGGGGTCTCCTCAGTGAGGCCACTGAATTGGCGAAAGTTGACCCAAAATGGGACTTGCTTGTTATCGGGCCACCTCTCTCGAGGGTGATGTGCCTCGGAAGGTGGATGGTAGGTGGCATCACTAAGTTAACAACTCTACTAGCACACCGAAGTTGGCACCTCTCTGTATCCCTCCTACCTTGTGTTACAATGCTCCAAAAATAGCTGAGCTCATTTTGCAAAAATGGCCATAAGTGCTGTGCCACCAAAGATTAAGGAAAAATTTGCAGGTGGCTGCAAAAAAAGGCGAATATGTGACGCTCTTCTTGTGTTGAAGTCCAGTTTGAAAAGGAGGGGTATTAAGGCATTCCACTGATTTCTAGCCACTTTTGCATTGCAGCTGATCAACTTCAGTTTGAACAAACCATGTATAAAATCCGAACCAAACGCAGCAACAAGTCACATATTCGGCGTTTTTTGTGTTCGCTCACAATGGAAGGAAACGTGCAGCGAAAATTGTGGCAACTGAAAATGACCCCATGCACACGCACGCACGCACTCACGCTCGCACGCACTCACGCTCGCATGTATGCACTCACTCACATACCCATGCAAGCATGCACGCACGAACGCACGCACGCACGCAGCACTCACACACGCATTAGGGCACTACACAAATGGCTGGAGGCACTTACACAAATGTAGTACAAACAGCGTCATTGGGTGGAATGCCAGAAGGGAATGGATTGTAGTACGTATGTGCACCTCACCTACACATCACCAACTATACATCCGTCAACAACCCACATGTCACAAATTTTAGCAAGGCACCAATTGATTAGGCAAGAACTTTGGCTGTATCAGGCCAATGGCAATGTGTGAGAGAGTTCTGGCTTGGCTGACTGAGTGAGATCGCTCACGCAAAAAAGCACCGAATATGTGACTTGTTGCTGCGTTTGGTTCGGATTTTATACATGGTTTGTTCAAACTGAAGTTGATCAGCTGCAATGCAAAAGTGGCTAGAAATCAGTGGAATGCCTTAATACCCCTCCTTTTCAAACTGGACTTCAACACAAGAAGAGCGTCACATATTCGCCTTTTTTTGCAGCCACCTGCAAATTTTTCCTTAATACAATGTTTTTTCGTAACACAAAGACAAGGACGACAACACGCACGCACATACAGACATACAGGAGCAGAACAGCATGCACTGTTAAAAACAGCAGCAGGTACGTGTAGTGACCTGTGGCCTGTGCCCACACGTGCGTATGTGGCGTGCCTGCGTGTGTGAGCGCATGAGTGCGCGCACTGAAGGTGGTTTAAAACATGTATTTCAGCTCAAAACCCAACACACAACATGCCATAACAGTGCCATATGGACTAGAGCCAGTAAGCATCACATGTAAAAACATGGAGTGCACATTATGTCATCACATGTCTTTTGGGTGGGTAACATTTCGCGCTTGCACACTAGCTCTGTGCACAAAATGCACACCCTTTAACTTTAACGAAATTTAACGCTTGTGCAGTAGATGCAGCACATACTTGATGCCATGTTTTCATCCATTCCTGAATCAGTACCCGATCAGACCCAATCAGATTGGTCGCTTAGGATAGGTCGTTAGATTGAGTTAGTTGCTGCACCATTTAATCCATTCCTGCATTGCGATTGAAACACTCATTAGATGGTCGTTAGATTGGTCGTTTAGATAGGTCATTAGATGCAGTAACTTGCAGCACTGTTTAATCCATTCCATGGCATGTCAAGTAGACTGTACTCGATCAGACGCATCGATAGAGGCCCACCTTTCTGCAAGACACACATATCATGCACATATTCTACTCGTGTTTGTAGTGTGAAAAGTGATTTGCATACCATACATGAGCGGTGTACAATATTATTCTATCCAAAAGTATATGTGCAGTAGTTTGTCTGCACTACACTGCTCGCAAACGCTGCACTGCTGCTGTTGTTGACGTGCACCAGTGCAGACTGCAGAAAAAAGCCTCCAGAATCTGCAGTGCGTGCGTGCGTGCACATCTGCAGTGCCATATTGGTTCGTCAGAGCATAGCGGTGTAAAGAATCAAAATAATCTACACGTGCAGGCGGTCAACTTCCGTGTTTTAGCCGAAGTGATCCGACCTGCCCATATCGATATTTATCGATTATTCCGGAAGTGAAAATATTTTGGTGCGTCGGATCGTGTTGACTTCAAGGAATGAAATGTTCTCCATCGAAGGGTTATCAACTTTATTATTGATGTTTATGCCATCCGACCTAACCACACCAAAATATCGCCAATTTCCGTTATCGGTATAATGGGGCGGCGTTTTGGTGCGTCCAATTTGGTCCACTTGTCCAAACTGACCTATTCCACATTGAGGTGATCAACTTTGTCCTTTATAGCAAAGCTCTGCGATGAGCCGTTGAAGCGCCTATAGCTGACAAACTTTTTTCCCCAAATTTTTAATTGCCCATATCTCATTATGTGGTGTGAATTTTGAAAGTTTGGCAAGTGTCCTAGACTCACATCGTGATACTGTTCACGAAACTCAAAAAATATTTGGGGGTTTACTTGGCACTTTTTGGAGATTTACTCTTGGTAGAAACAGGCCCAAAAAAAACGACTATGTCCAAAAAAGCGCACAAAATCGGCAATATCTCCAGATGGGTAGGATGCAGAGACAATTCCTTTGGTACCCAAAATTGCCATCATGGACGGCCTGCGTATGCCAAGTTTTATCCCAATTGCATGTGGCACTTGCGAGCGGCAGTCCAAAAACTGGGCGGAGAACATGAAAAAAAAATACCACGTTTTCGAAACATTTTTGGGCGTTTCCCCTTAACGTGCAGTAATACTGCAACGCGCTGTTGCATGTACGGTCCCCCGATGAATGCGCTTCTCATGCGCCATAACGCGCTGAAATCGGTTCAGGCAATCAAAAGTTATAGGCGATCGAAAATCCGTATTCTCGCGCGCGCAAGTGCTCACATATTAGGGTTGTACGCTGACGCGTACACCCTGATTCTTTGCGCAAGTCCCATGTGTAGTGTCGATTTTCGCCAATTCAGTGGTCTCACTTAGGAACGGGAACCCTCTGGAACGGGTGAGGGTCGATGATCGAAACGAGGATTCCCATCCCCAAGCTCCCTAAAGTTGGACCCCCTAAAGTCGATTTTAGCAAAATCCATGAGTTGACCGGCCTCGGATACCTGGAAATTCTGTGGAACGCTTCCTAAAGCTCCGATACGTAGGTGGATTGCATAAACGTTCAGCTGTTGACTCACACAGTGCCAGGTGGCAAACGGATGCGCGCCACTCTCTACTTGGACGCATACGCTTCGTTGCAAGGCCCGCGTGCGTCGCCGGGAAAGGAATCTATTTCTTGGCCCGAAAATGTCGTCCAAATGGCTTGGGCCATGGAAGTGGTATGCCCCGCTTTCTGTCCTTGATGTCGTGCGTGTGTGTGTGTGTGTGTGTGTGTGTGTGTGTGTGTGTGTGTGTGTGTGTGTGTGTGTGTGTGTGTGTGTGTGTGTGTGTGTGTGTGTGTGTGTGTGTGTGTGTGTGTGTGTGTGTGTGGGGGGGATTGGTGGGGGGCGGGGGGGGGGGGTGGGTGTAGCGAGTCTGGGTTTGTCGAAGTCGAAGAATTTCAACAGTAGTAATTTCATAACGAAATTGGTGGCGTTGAGATGCAAGCGAGCTTCCTGGTGGCCGACGACCTCGTGGACAGCTCGTCGACGAGGCGCGGCAGCCCCGCCTGGCACACCTTGGTCTCTGTCTTCTCTTTTCTAGTACATCCATCACCTAACCCATGCATGACGTGCGCCCAATGCTGCGTTCCGCCCCTGCCTGTAAGTGGCCGGGGGGGGGGACCAGTCGATTGCTTGTCACCCTTCCCTCAACCCCCATATGTCGGAAGTATTTCCCTCCCCCAGAGCATTTCGGCAGCTTGTCAACCCGTCTAGAATCATAAATCTGAATGTTTTTTGCCTGCCTTTCAGTATGTTTGCCGTCAGACACTGAAATCAGGCCATTTAGTAAATATGTCTACAATTTTTTTTTAGCCCGGAGGTCGCGCACCCCTCAAACGGAGCCGCCCCCCCCCCCACACGGCCTGTCCTGGTTGCAGGAATGGTTGTGCTGTGGGTGGGTGACGAGACAGCTTGCGTTCATTCAGCCAGACGTCGGCCTGTGCGCTCTCAACGACGCCTTTATTCTGCAGCAGTCGCTGTACATGCTCTGCGAGCACGCATTCCCGCCCGACCACACGCTCAATATGCAAATCAGGGCGGCACTTGACGAGGTGGGCAGGGGCACTAGCACGCCTCAGAGCCATAGGTGTAACGGGGTAGGGTGTAGGTAGGGTTCACCCCCCCCCCCAGCTTCGGTCAATCTTGCACGAAAAGTAGGACCACCCCCCCCAGCTTTGGTCAATCTTGCACTGACTGCAGGTTAC
The DNA here is from genome assembly GCA_030248085.1 of Paralinhomoeus sp. GSCO2_6. Classification (NCBI taxonomy): domain Eukaryota; kingdom Metazoa; phylum Nematoda; class Chromadorea; order Monhysterida; family Linhomoeidae; genus Paralinhomoeus; species Paralinhomoeus sp. GSCO2_6. The sequence continues at coordinate 3,787 of JASAMY010000452.1, read as the reverse complement.
CCCTATGGCTTAATTGTGTTTTTCATACTTCCCAACGTGTTTTTTAGGCTTGTGAGCAGCATTTATTGTTCAAATGTCAAAAATTTTGCCTGCGGCGCTGTATTTTACGCACCTACAGACCATCTTGGAGTCTTTTGGGCGCGTTTTCGGCCGAAAAATAACCAAATTTTGCCTGCGGCGCTGGTTTTTTGCTCCAACTGACCAATTTTAGAGCCACTGAAGCGCGTTTTTGGACAAAAATTCACAAATTTTTGCCTGCGGCGCTGTGTTTTTAGCATACACGAAGCATTTTCTAGGTCATTTTTGAGGCTGGCAAAAGAGAAATTGTATCAGATTTGGCCGTGCAGGTCACCCCCAGCGACTGTTGAAAAATCCCGGATTTACCCCCCCCCCCTCCAGCTTCGATGGCCAGTTACACCTATGCTCAGAGCGTTGTCACTATCGATTTTAATTTTGATCGATTTGAATCGCCTATACGCACGCTCAGGTGGTCAGAGACACGCTTTTGGGACAACTGCTCGACAGTGCCGGATTCGCGAACGCCAAGTCAGTTTGGGTGTGTCGGTTCAGTGTTAATTCGGTAATCACTGCCTCGTGGTTCGATGAAGCGCCTAGGATGACAATACTTTTGTAGAGATAGGGACGCGAAGAGTCTACGCGATTTGTACTCCGATGTCTGCAGACTGAAGACGTCCAGCTATTCCTTCTATGCGCCAATTCGTTTGGCTCTCATTACGGTATGCGTTCTTTTCGATGTCTGTTCAGAGAATACTGAGCAACAATTATAGCCAAACACGATGCACGGGATCCATAATTAAAGCCTGTGTAGCCGTCGCACCACGTTTTGGCCGGCGTAACGTAAGAATGCGTAACTATGTAGGGTGGGTGGGCGTTTGTTTGAGAGGTGTGGTGAAGGATTTTGGCGGGGTCTCTCTTATTGGGGGGTCGTTTTCCTTAGAGGCCAATAAAATTTTAGGCTCAGGGATCAGCAGCGAGCCCATCAAGCGAAAATGTTCCTCATCTTTTACCGGACATCAAGCGGATTTGCACCCGATTTGGCTACCTCTTCCAAGCAAAGGTTGTGGCACGCAGTTCAGGCATGTATGCATAGAGATCAAGTCATGCGTGGACTTTAGCAACTCACACTTTTACATTCTTGGGCCTCATATTTTGTATGGCTGTGTTTGATGTTCCGTGTCGTTAATGGGGGTATTTTGGTGCCTCATTTCCATGCGTATTTGACAGGTACGTTTGTGTTGCGATCAGAAATATAGAATGTCATTCTGTTCAGGATGACATTCTTGACGTGTTTGGCGACTGCGGTGCCACGGGCAAGGCAACGACGAGCAGTGACATCACAGAAGGGAAGATTACCTGGCCTTTCGTGACAGCTTGGCAAGACGCTGATGAATCTCAGAGAGAGCTTCTTGTGGTGGGTTCTGCGCTTGCAGGGTGCACACTTGGTCTGGAGGAAACAGGCTGGGCGTACAGGCCATACATGTAACCGGGTTTTCGAGGTGGGGGGGGGGGGGGGTTGGGCCCGAGACCATTCTGTGGGGGGGGGGGCGTTGGGGGGACGCAGATTTGAAGAGGGAGGGGGTCCCAGAAGGGAAAAATGTACCTAGATAGTGTCTGAATAGGCAAAATTTAGGCAAAAATTGGTTAAAAAAGTAGGCTATAAATAGCGTTATTTAGCTGTTTTAAGGTAAAAAGACGGAAAAGTGCACTACTTTGTTGGAAAACTTCAGGAAAATTCTGTGGGCGGGGGGGGGGGGGCTGGGGCCTGAGTAGGCGAAAAATTCCGGCAGGGGTCCCAATCCCCCTAACCCCCCCCCTCCAGTTACATGTATGGTACAGGCAGACGGTTGGGGCCTCTATTCAGACAGCCTCCCCGTCGTTTTCCCATTTTCTGTGCCGTAACAATACTCCTCTCTAGCCGGTTGCAGACCCCCCCCCCTGGCAGGAGTCTTCCAACCGGGTTTGATGCCTCGTTTCAATTTCTCCTCTATTCAGAATCGTTACGGAAAGTCCGACGATGCGTCCATTGCGTCCGTTCGCGATCTCTACAGCTCGCTGAATATCCACCAAAAGTTCGCCGACTTCGAGCAGCGGCACACTGAGGAGATAGATGGCTTGATTGACACTCTGAAAGTTGACGCCCTAAAGTCGGTGATGCGTTCGCTGCTTTACTCGCTTATTGGCAGGGAGAAATGACGCGATTATTGCTCGGTTGACTCAATCATCTAGTCTAGGACGGATGGCTTAGACAGAGCCGCCCGACTGTGGCTATCTGGCGTCCGTGTGCTCTCATGTGCTGTATTGACCGGTGACATTCGCTCGCGGTCGCGCGCGCCGTGTCCGGGGGAAACGGCCGTTTTCGGTCGATTGCTTTCCTTTATTCAGCTTTGAATGCCCCGCGAGAGAGACACACACGCTGGTAGGCGCCGGCCGACCTGGGCTAGTGGCGGACCGGCCAGCTCTCTTTTTCCCTGTGCACACACGTCGGCGCTCTGCGTTCGGCCGTCGAGGGCGCCAGTCTTTCTCTGGCGGCGGAGGGAATCGAACTGGGCGGGTCGGCTGAATGGAATTCGAATGAGACGGCCCTCCTCCGTTCGCGGCCTCCGTCGTTAGTGGCGGCCGACCGTCGAGCGTCTCGGATTCTCAGTCGACTCAATTAGTGCTTGTCGGCTCCGCAAGCGCCATCGGTCGAGCAGCGCGCAAGGATGTTGTTGTTGGATTTGGAGGAACGCTAGTACTGAGGCTGTCAATGGCCCATATACCCATCTCCCGTCTAGAGGCGCATAATTAGCCAAAGACATTCGGAAGAACGCCGTCTACAGACGCGCAGGGGGCAGCAGCGGGCAGCAGCCGTCATCTAGGGCAGCAGCGACAGCTGGAGGAAGCAACGAGGATGCTGGAGGCAGTGGCGGTGCTGCTGAACTCGGGCTATAAGCTGCAGCTCGTGCTTCTGCTCTTCTCCGCCGCGTCGACCGTCTGGCTGCTGCTGACGAGCTCGCTGTCCGAGTGGAAGTGGTCGAGCGGCGTCGACGACGTGCACGACGTGCTGTTCTTCGCCGACAACGGCTACGTGGGCGTCTTCTCGGGGAGGACGGGCCGGCTGGAGAGACTCACGCTCGCCGGCCCCTACTACCGGGCGTACGGCCTGTCGGACGCGGCCGCGAAGAGAGTCGACGCCTCGGTGCAGTGGAGCAAGCGACAGCTCTACCTCTTCTCCGGTCGCAGCCTCTACGGCGTTGATGTACCAATTGTGAGTCAAGCAACCGGCGGCGCAGAACAAAACTGCATACCGTAAACCCAATAATAAGCCTCTGGATGCTAGTTGGTTCATTTGGGCCCTAGGATGGGGGTACTAAAAAATTTTAAGGTCGGTGTGTGCACTGTGCAGAGCTTTGTTGGCGCTGTGGCGCTGACCGCACGGAGGGTTTTTGAGATAAAACTACACTGCGCGCGCACGCACGCACACACACACACACACACACACACACACACACGCACGCACGCACACACACACACACACACACACGCACGCACGCACGCACACACATACACACGCCCACACGTCGGTACACTCTCCTCACACAATCTCACTACGCTCACATACACATGCATACCGTATTGTAGGTATGCGGCATGCGCGCAATACAGCCAGACACAAAGATAATATTTTCCTTTGAGATGGCCTTGAACAAACTCCAAGGCCTTCGGGGAGGGAGGGGGCTAATTGTAGAGGGCTAATAAAGAGGTTTACTTTCAACCAAATCAAACA
>JASAMY010003810.1:0-22616 GCA_030248085.1 Paralinhomoeus sp. GSCO2_6 | reverse complement strand
AGTCCATGTCAAATCATCGTGGACTGGAGGTTTTTTGGGAAAATATCGAAGGTGCTTGAGAATTAATTAAGAACATCATATATAAACGTGTAGCCCAGCTGGAGCTCCGATCTACACTGACCTTTATTTGCAAATCAGAAACCACTCATCCCACACTTGCAAGCCACACCAAAAAGTCACCTTTTTACTGGAAGGACCTAGCTTGCTGAAAATTGTAGAATCGATAGGTACTGGCAGGGCAATCTTTCACTCTAAAAATGGTTCAAATCGAATCGTGCGATTTTGAGATATGGCCAAAACAAAATTTCAGAAAATGTCAAAAATGGCCAAAATACCGATTTAAAAAAATCTGAGGGCATCATGTTAATATCTCGAGAACCGTATGCTGGATCGAAATGAAATGTTTTGCTCGCATGTAGTCCATACCAAGACCTTTCCAATGATATGCAAATTTTTGCTCTGACTCCTTCCGTGGCGCTATTACAGTGCGATTTTCATTTTTGGCGGCAACGCTCACTAAACTCAATGCCATTCGGGTGTGCTTTAGTAGAATGGTCTGAAATTTGGCCACCATGCGCCCACGGCCACCACGCAGAACGTATATTTTCAATTTTTTGATTGGACCTTCCCATTCAGAGAAATGGCTAAGAAAGTGCCAGAGTCGAGTCGAAATTTTTGGGTTTTTTTGCGACCTGTTTGATGTGTCATAAGTCACGGAAGAATGGGAGTAATGAAGTCAAATTTGACATGCGCTTGGGCAGTTGCGTCCATTACACATTCCCCGACTTTCATTTGTTTCCATTATAGGAGCACGGAGTTATGGTGCAAGCATTAGCGACACTGCAAATAGTGCACTCCTATTGACTTTCTGTCTGTGGGATTTTGTCATTTTGACTCACGACACCGCTTTTCTATATCGTTGAGTGCATTCACAAGCAACTATGGCGCTATTTGCGACTCATTAACCAATGGCTTGAAACTGGTGTTAGTAGAATGAGTCAACTCAAAAGTCCAAAACTTGCGCTCGTCGACTCTGGCACTTTCTTAGCCATTTCTCTAAATGGAAAGGTTCAATCAAAAAATTGAAAATGTACTTTTTGCATGGCGGCCGTGGGCACATGGTGACCAAATTTCAGACCATTCCACTAAAGCACACCCGAATGGCGTCGAGTTTAGTGAGCGTTGCCGCCAAAAATGAAAATCGCACCGTAATAGCGCCATGGAAGGAGTCAGAGCAAAAATTTGCATATCATTGGAAAGGTCTTGGTCTGGACTACATGAACATTTCATTTCGATCCAGCATACGGTTCTCGAGATCAATAACATTTCAATAAATGACACAAACGAAAATCACCAAAAATAAAACTAAACGACAACGGAGTGAATCAATTTATTTCAAAAATACAAACCCTCTACAAAAGCGCTATTTTCCATGAACTGAAAAAATCAAAAATAAAATTTATTGAGAAAATCATGCAGATCTGCCTTCACAAAAAGTACAGCAATGAAGTGACTGCACTACTAGTGGGATTCTTACTAAAGGATACAAAAAAAGAAAATGTAGAGGCAACCATGAAAAACAGTCAAAAACGAATCTTAATTACTCATGTACATACAGCTGTATCCGAGATTGGAATTGGTAAAATAATATCTAAAAATAATATCAGCAAAATAATACAGAGACCTCTGCCAAAAATTACGTGGGATGTACAAATAACCTACAAAACTGCGCCACCTCTATGGACGAGACTATGCAGCTACAGCAAAGAATTAAGAACGCTTGATGAAAAGAAACTGATCACCGCATTAGAAAACTTGCAAAAGTGTAAATGTGAAAAATCGTTTGCCAACAGTGATACTAGACACGTGATAACAGGAGACCTAAGCATCATTCAAGATGAAGATCTCAGAAACTACTTTGCCCTAGGTACAAAATTCAAAACAAACATACTCGAAAACAAACAAAAAATAGCAGAATCTATACATAATGAACTAAAACCATACCTAAAAATGCTTGCAGATAAACATATAATCAACAGTGTCGAACTGGTTAACATTGAACAAAAAATAGCTAAACAAATCAACCAAAGGATACGACAGTGCACGCTACGCAGCTCAAATAGCGGATTAAAAGCTACGAGTATCAGCTACCTTAAAGGGCTCCAAGAGAAATATATTATCACCACTACAGACAAAGTACCAGGGAACTACTCAATCGTATGCAAAAATTATTACATAAAAAAACTTGCAGAAGAATGTGGACTCATAGCCCAAAACAATAAAATCGTCTTTCAGCAAAATGAAACGTATACACCAACTAACTTCGATCAAGCCAAAGTGACGTCCATTCACCTGGAATTATATAAGAGGTATCAAATTAAATATTTAAAGGCAGACTACAAGGCAATACCACTGATTTTTGCAAACCCAAAATTACACGAAGACCCACCACGACTTCGGACTATTGTAGCGGCTAAGAAGTCCAGCCTAAAACCACTAGAAAATGTTTGCAAGCTTTTCCTCAGTCACTACACTAAACATTTCAACAATTACTGCAACGCGATCTATGCACGGAACAGAACCAAAACCTACGTATCCATAAATAATTCATATACTGTAGCAGAAACGCTAAAAGACGTTGACACAGCACACATAATCTACTCTGGAGACTTTACTGCATTGTACCCATCGTTGAATCATACTACAATTACCAAAGGCATTAATTCAGAAATTGACCTATGCCATCAAAACGCTAAAACGGACTATACGACACTCAAATATAATAAAATTTCGTACCTCAACGAGTGTCAAACTGGTCCCCACTGCTGGCACAAAAGCGAAGTTAAAGAATTGTGCAAGGACATACTACTAAGCTCATATATGAAATTCGCAAACATTATATTCCACACAGTAAAAGGCTGCCCACAAGGAGGTGTCACCAGCTGTGCTTTAGCTGATCTTTGTCTTAGCTGGTACGAATATAACTGGCTTAAAAACAACAAGCTGCAAAACGACCAATACATTTTCCGGTATGTTGACGACATCCTAGCCATAAACCTGCAAAATTTCCAAGAAATAGCAAGAGATATGTATCCTACTGAACTGACGCTAAACAACACAACAATTTGCAACCACAAAACGCACTTCCTAGATCTAACTATTGACATCCGTAGTAAGAATGCAGAAGTGCAGTTATACAACAAGACGGACGCATACCAGTTCAAGATTAACCGCTACATCATGCAGGGTAGCAACGTCCCACGGAACATGCCCTATGGAATCCTAAGAGGACAAATACTACGCATACTACGCCTGACGACTTCAGAGAACGACATGTGGAACAGAATTAAATGCTTAAATGATGAATATGTACTGTGCAACAAATGTGACAAAAATATGACTATGAAACATATACTCAAGGCAATACACAATCAAGAAAGCTTATTAAAACAAATATGCTCAAACTACAAAAGAAAAAACATAATTAAACGGATACTTAAATTATGACCAGGCCTGCACCGAATTAACGCCTGCACCAAAATAACTCCGTTACAGTACACGCAGCCTATTGCGCAAAATATCCCATTACGCACTACTACAACGCATCTACGTATACTCCACGAAAACCAGAGTTCTGCAGCAGATTCTAAATCTGAAGTAAATTGGAATTAAAGATCTGCATTCTCTGCAAATTCTCTACAAATTCTGCAAATACTCAGCTAATACCATGGATATAGCAGAAAGCTCCAAGCAAAGCGACGAGAACCTGGCGTTAAGAGAGCAGGTAATCAGGTGAAAATTGTATATATGTACTACACTTCGTTTCTCTCAGTAATGTGGTAATAAACCCGTCAATTTGCTCAAATACACTATAATTTAAAGGCCGGTTGCTTCTGAAGAGCCTCGCCGGCCTGGGCGTTAAGCATAGAGGCGAAACGCTCATTTATTTCCACAAAATAAATACACGCGAAAATGCAATGTTAGGTAAGGTACATATTAAGGAAAAATTTGCAGGCGGCTGCAAAAAAAGGAGAATATGTGACGCTCTAATGTTGCAGTCCAGTTTGGAAAAGAGCGGTATTAAGGCATGCCCCACTGCGTTCTAGCCACTTCCACACTGCAGCTGATCAACTTCAGTTTGAACAAACCATGTATATTAATCCGAACCGAACGCCGCAAAACGTCACATATTCGGCGTTTGTTGTGTTCGCCCACAACGGAAATGTGCTGCGAAAGTAACGGTGACTGGAACTGACTGACATTTACATAGAGCGAATGCGAGAAATTAGCACATGTCCATGGAACCCCCATGCACACGCACGCACGCACGCACGCACGCACGCACGCACGCACGCACGCACGCACGCACGCACGCACGCACGCACGCACGCACGCACGCACGCACGCACGCACGCACGCACGCACGCACGCACGCACGCACGCACGCACGCACGCACGCACGAACGCACGCACGCACGCACGCACGCATGCACGCGCGCATACACTGACGCACACAGGCAGGCTGGCAAGCACGCAGCACACACGCACGCATTAGGGCACTACACAAATCGCTGGGGGACAAGATACGAATGTTGTACAAACAGTTCGTCATTTTGGCGGAACGCCACAAGGGAATGGAGCCGGATTGTAGTACGTATGTACGTCTCGCCTGACGCCTACCTACACATTACCAACTGTACATCATCACGAATCCACATGTCACAGTTTTTAGCAGGGCACCCCGATTGATTATGCAAAACATACTTTGGCTCTCATGGTGATGGGCAATGATAACGTTTTGTTATGGAGATGAGCTATGAGTTGATGGACGTTTTTGGTGTTTAGGCTTGGCTGAGTGAAATGGCTCGCACAACAAACGCCGAATATGTGACGTTTTGCGGCGTTCGGTTCGGATTAATATACATGGTTTGTTCAAACTGAAGTTGATCAGCTGCAGTGTGGAAGTGGCTAGAACGCAGTGGGGCATGCCTTAATACCGCTCTTTTCCAAACTGGACTGCAACATTAGAGCGTCACATATTCTCCTTTTTTTGCAGCCGCCTGCAAATTTTTCCTTAATACAGTGTTTTTTCGTAAGATTTTTCCTTTGGCGTAAAAAGCGTACCCACACATGCACGAAAGAACGAGCGAACGATGGAACGAACGAACGAATGTTGTTGTTGTTGTTGTTGTTGTTGTTGTTGTTGTTGTTGTTGTTGTTGTTTTTTTTTTTTGTTGTTGTTGTTGTTGTTGTTGTTCTTGTTGTTGTTGTTGTCTTGTTGTTCTTGTTCTTGTTCATGTTCTTGTTGCTGTTGTTGTTGTTGTTGTTGTTGGATTAGGGGCCATTTTTGTTATTAGGTTGTTGTTGGATTAGGATTTGTGTAAGGTTCGGGCAAGGACGCCATCATTGGCCCATATAGCATACCCATCTACGTGACGCCTTCCTGTCTAGGGTCTAGGGCCGCATAATTAGCCAAAGACATTCGGAAGAACGCCATCTGTTATCTAGGGCAGCGACAGCACTAGAAAATGTTACCAATAGTGCACTATTGTGTTGCGTCTAACACTACCATTTCCTATGTACACCACAACCGCTCAATTTGGAACATACCTATACTTATACAATTTGGAATTACTACGCAGGACACGAGAGACAATACTGTGCGACTGTGTAAACGAGCACAGACTTTGGTGGGCTATTTACATGTGTGGTGAGGGCACAGGAGAGCAACGCTATCTCGACGTCGTCCGCTGGCACAGCAGATGGATGTCCAGGCGGCGCCTTTGATTTGCAACAGGCGGCACCTTTGATTCCTTTGACCTATTTGAGCCGCCGCTTCTCTACTCTGTAGCTTGGGGCGCACGCCTGAGGACGCGGCAGGATTGATCGCGTTTTATGGCTTGGGAAAGCGATAGAGGCGATGCCTTGCTAGGGACGCCTTCCTGCCTGCCTGCCTCGTTCCTGCTGGCTGGCCCGCGGGCGGGCGTTTGTTCGTTCGTACGTACGTGCGTACGTACGTACATACGTGCGTGCGTGCGTGCGTGCGTGCGTGCGTGCGTGCGTGCGTGCGTGCGTGCGTGCGTGCGTGCGTGCGTGCGTGCGTGCGTGCGTGCGCGTGCGGCCTGTGCGGCTTGTGCGGTTGCACATAAAAGTGCACATCCCAAAAGTCAGCCAAAAAAATATACTAAAGCCTGAAAAACAAAAAAAAACTGAAAAAATTTAGCGTGGGTCGTGGGAACAACATGGGAAGGGACAGTGGGGTAACGCAGTACTGATTGGTTTCCCATTGGGCCATAGGAGATGGAAGAGACACCAGCGGGAGTCGAACCCGCGACCTCTCGATTTGTTGTCCAAGACGCAACATTACTAAGTGTTCCGGATCTCAAGATTGTGGGCATTTAGAAAGAATCCATTTGGGGGATTAATTTCTGATTGTATACAGCATACGCTTGCAAAGTTTCATGCCGATTTCTTTAACAAAAAAATTATAAAAAAAAAATTAAAAATAAAATCATTTTTTAAAGGTTCAGGAGCTCATATCTCATTATCCATTGATTAAACGTTAAAAACATTGACTACCAATCACTCGCCTTGACGTATTGTTCACGAAAATCAAAAAAAAATTGGGGGTTTACATGGCATTTTTTGGAGTTTTACTCTTGTCGGAACTATCAAAAAAATTCGGCTATGGCGACATGGACGTCGGAGCGACCTGAATTGCTGAAAGTGAAATGATACATGTCTGGGCGGTCAACTTTCACAATTATAGCGAATCTCTCCGATGAGCGGTTGAAGCGCCTATAGCTGACAAAGTTTTGGCCGAAAAAACGGCTATGTCCAAAAAATCGGGCAAAATCGGCCATAACTCAAGACTGGAAGCAACTAGGAGCAAATGCATTTGAGGTAGAAATTGCCACCATAGACTGCGTATCCATGCCAAGTTTTAGCCCAATCGCCAGCGGCGTTCAGGAGTGGCGGTCCAAAAAAGTGGCAGAGAACACGAAAAAAAAAAAAACCCGCGTTTTCACAACATTTTTGGGGGTATCGCCCCCTTGCAGCAAAACAAGGAAACGCGTTATGGCGCGTTCGATGCCCCAGAAGAAGGCGGTTCGTTTGAGCTATAACGCGTCCAAATCCGTTCAGGCAATTAAAAGTTATAGGCGATCGAAAATTCAAAAAGCCGCATTCAGAAGTCGTCACATATTAGGGTTGTACGCTGACGCGTACACCCTGATTATCGCTGAAATAGCTACCGTATCCACTCAAATATTAACATGGTGCCCTCAGATTTTGGAAAATCGCGATTTTGGCCACTTTTGACGTTTTCTGAAATTTTGTTTTGGCCATATCTCAAAATCGCACGATTTGATTTGAACCATTTTTAGAGTGAAAGATGGCCCTGCCAGTACCTATCGATTCTACAATTTTCAGCAAGCTAGGTCCTTCCAGTAAAAAGGTGATTTTTTGGTGTGGCTTGCAAGTGTGGGATGAGTGGTTTCTGATTTGCAAATAAAGGTCAGTGTAGGTCGGAGCTCCAGCTGGGCTACACGTTTATATATGATGTTCTTAATTAATTCTCAAGCGCCTTCGATATTTTCCCAAAAACCTCCAGTCCACGATGATTTGACATGGACTTTAGTTAGAAGTAGTAGTAAATGTACGCACCACTTTATTATTGCCAACATGTCATAACAGGTAGGTATACCCTCCTGGCCCCCGGAGGCATAATTTGAGCGGCACTATATTTTCAACCTCTCTCCATACCGCTATTTGAAAGGTTTTGACCGTGGAGATTGTGCGTTGTTTTGCGCCTGCACATGCCCCAACTGCAGTTACGCTTCAGAGCCTGTAATGTATCTCATCCCCAGTGGCTTGCTCCTCCCCCCCCCCCACTCCGATACACGCCCATCCCAGAGGGCATTCCATATGTTATGTTGCTTATGGTAGGACTGAGTACGTACGTATAAAAGTGTACTTTGCGGTTTAGAAGTCGGAACCGCATCCGTACGTCGATGCGCATTATTTTCTTTTTAAATTTGCGGCAGAAGCGCTGTGCTTGAGTCCCCAGGAGCCGTTGCAGCACCCTTACAAAGCACAGCACACTATAGCCCGCTCCACAATGCTCTGTCTTCTGGCTTCTGTCGTCTGTCTTCTGTCATCTGGCTTCTGCACAAATCGCCACGCCACAATGAGCTCTCTGACTCTTTCGTCATTGCGCGCGCGCCGCGCATTACGCGTAGTACCGTAATGCACGCCGCCGCGCAGGAACGCCTAAGCCATTCCGCGCGAAGGAAGGCGCGCGTATTTGAACGCCTCCCTTCTGGCTCTGGACAAATTCAAAATTCTAGAACCGAGGCAGAAGCCAGAAGCCAGAGTCCGAAGACAGAAGACAGAGCATTGCGGGGCGGGCTTATTGGAGGCGTCGAGTTTATGGTGGACGGCCATGTTGTTGTTGTTGCTGGATTTGGGGCAACGCTAGGAGGTCGTCAATGGCCCACATATACCATGGCCATTTCCATGACGCTTTCCCGTCTAGAGCCGCATAGGCAATTAGCCAACGACATCTGAAAGAAATCTGTAATCTAGCGCAGCGATGGCACGAGAAAATCCGTTGAGAGGGAAGTCCTCGATCTAGTGGATCCATCAAGAATGGAACCCACTACCACTAAGCCATACGCTGCCCGGGAGGGCCATACAATTGCCATTGTCATTGCATTGTCAACAGAAGTGACAGTCAAGTAACAGACAGTAACAGTCAACAGAACACAACAGAACAGAACAACAGAACAACAACAACAGAAGTGATCTCTGTGATGCCGCAACTGACGGTCAAAACAACGCGAACAAACCGTCAATAAAGGAACCTTTCTGGCCTCCATGGGGCACGATTTTTTTTTTTTTTGGGGGGGGGGGTAGCAATCGGCTATTGATAAAGAGGCACCACTGGGGGGGGATCACGGTATGTCTACTTTGCTCCACCCAATTATCGTGTTGTTGTACACGACACGAGACCAATCATAAAGTGCTTCAACGGCTCTCCAGCGATGTGGCCGACCGTTTGGCTGTTCACTCAATCAGACTGCGATCGGCGGGAAATACTGGCCCTTTACAGCGGACTATAATCACAGCATCACCGGTTCATCTGTGGCTGGGGTTTCAAGAATCACCAACATGGGCGCACACACGCTTGTATTGTATGTCTACAGCCTTACTTAGCTCTGGACGTGGGAGAGGGGCAGGAGGGAGTGAAGGGAGTGGGAGGGTCCGGTGCACGCACGCAGGCACGCACGCACGCACGCGCGCGCGCACGCGCGCACGCAGGCACGCACGTACTCACGCACGCACGCACGCACGCACGCACGCACGCACACACGCACGGACGCACGCATGCACGCATGTACGTACGCACGCTCGCTCGCACGCACGCACGCACGCACGCACGCACGCACGCACGCACGCACGCACGCACGCACGCGCGCACGCAGGCACGCACGTACTCACGCATAGAGCTGCAAACCGACCAAATGTTCGGTATTTTCGGTATCGGTATATACCGAAATTGAGAATGGCCGGTATTTTTCGGTACGGTATATACCGCATCTGATAATTTCGGTATTGTCGGTATTCGGTTCGGTATTCGGTATTTACATTTAGGTGGGTGCGATGGGACAAATTAACATTTTACTGTTCGCTTTCCGCCAGTATCTCCTTCTGGCTTCCTGGGTACTTGAGGAAAGCCTGGCAGAAGACTAGAGCAGCTACTTACTTGGATTTGCTATGGATCACTGTACTGTAGATCAGGCCCGCTGATGAAAAAAAGCTGCTCGCATGATAGTGGCCACCTCCCTCAGCAACAATTAATTGTACCCTGTAGATGTACTTCCCAACGTTGCGAACAGAGTAATATGATGAGTCAGACGCTGACGCGCTGACACAGGTACATGTAAGTTGAAAGAATTATAGGGAGAAGTGTGTCTGTCCTTTTGAGCGACAACTACGTGTAGTCAAAGAATCTATGCTGCTCGTGGAGAGCAGCCACTGACCCGTTTTCGCTGCCTCAGCATTGCTTTCGCGCCGCGGCAAAGGCCCATTAGGACGTCAATAGCGATCTCTCGCCTCCGTTTCTTCCTATTTTTGGCACAAATCGCGTGCCATAAACCACTGGAATCGCGTTTTGACGTTTGACACGAATGAAATAACACCAAAAATCTCAAAAAATACCGAATACCGAATACCGAAAAATTTGCGTCGGTATTTTCGGTTTCGGTATATACCGAAATTTCTAATTATCGGAATTTTCGGTATCGGTATATACCGAAACTGACCATTTTCCTCGGTATATACCGAAATTTCGGTATATACCGATTTCGGTTTGCAGCTCTATTCACGCACGCACGCACGCTCGCACGCACGCACGCATGCACGCACGTACGCACGCACGCTCGCTCGCCCGCACGAACGCACGCACGCACGCACGCACGCACGCACGCACGCACGCACGCACCGGCACGCACGCACGGAGAGGGTGAGGAAGGGGCTCACATGAAAGGTTCAGAATGTATTAGCAACGGGAGGGGAGGGGGCGTGACCGCGTGTGCCAGGCCCCGTCAGCACCTACTGCAGCTGCACGACCAGCGATGACGCGGCTCCTCTTCATCCTCCGGCGCTGTACTTCATCGAGAGCCTCGGACCATTCTTCGCGTCTCAATTGGCGCGTTATACGACCGCGCGATTTTTGGAGTACGAAGCGAGCGGATATGCACCAATAAAAGCAGAAGCACCAGTACCACCAGCAGTTTTGGAAGAAGGGAGCGGCGGAGAGATGGTCTTTTACGATGAACCTATGTAGAGCTCCCATTTCCGCGCGCCGCGCCGCGTTTGCGCGGGCATAAGACGCGAGAGTGATCACGGCCTGAGTTTTAAGCTGACTACAGAATGCGAACGGTGTGTGAAGTTGAAGTTGAAGTTGAAGTTGAAGTGGTCCACAAGCGACAGCGAGGCATTGAATCGTACCAAAAGAATAATAGCCTACGACAGTTCCTGGAACGCTATACAGGGTGGGTCGCCGAGAACATAGCTTTAATAGGGGCCGGAAGAGTGGGGGGGGGAGGGTAAATGGCCAAATTCTTGGGGGTGGAGCAAAAAATGTGGGGTAGCTGGCCATTTCTTGAGGTATAATGGTACTTTTTGGTCAAAAATGGGTATAAATGGTGTCTAAACAGTGTAACTTAGCTGTTTTATGGTCATATAACATGGTGAAAAGCACTGAAATACACCAACATTTACTCACTTTTATCGTTTTAGACAGGGTAAAAATCCCTTGAGAAAATTTTGGTGGGAGTCTGGGGGTCTGGAAAAATAGTGACCGCTTCAAACCCCACCACCCCCCCCCCCAGTTACAGGTTGTTATGTTATGTTACCCCAGTTATGCAGACCACGGAATGAGTACGGTGTTGTTCGAGTGCTGTGATCTAAAAGCGAGGCGTTGGACCGTACTTTCACAAAAAAAAGTCCTACGATTAGATCCTGGGAACACTATATACTGAGAACTTTAGACGTTTGATCGCTAACTGCTCGGCTGTTTCTCTACGGACTTTGCTGAAATTTACTTGTTGAAATTTTGTTGAAAGACTTTGTTGAAATATATACATGTACCTATGTATAGTACTGAGGCTTGATTGAAACAGTAGTACCCTCGGGTACGATTGGATAACTTACGGTGTATCTATGGGGGCGGGGCACTACAAAAAACATCTGGGGCTACTATGTTGGTTCGGTCGCATCACTTATCGTCATTTGTCTCGTAGTCGACTCACACCGCCAGCTGTTTCCAAAGCGTCACTGCTACACGTGGGAACACCCGTCACGGCCCGTCAAGATTCTGACAGTCGCTCATATTTGGCGAAAAGCCCGGCCGTTTAAAAGTTTGGCTTAACTGTTCTCTACACCCCATTTTCGATTTCGTTCTACATGTACATACTTTCGCCCAATCCGATTCTCGCCGAAACGTCCGTACGCAACGCAGACGCGTTGCCAGCTTTCGTATACGTCACGTCTGCACATCCATACATCTACACATCGGCGCAAGCACAACGTCTTGGCAACCTTATGGCGCCACTTGATTACCCCTTGCCTATTTGCGTCTGGCGCCAACAAATTGGTGTCGAGGCGTGTAGAGGTCTTAGGGGGGGGGGGGTTTTGCCAATCATTCCTAGGCCGCAAATTCACTTACCTACTCCTACTATCCCCCCGCTCCACCCGCCCAGCAGTTGCTTATACGGGCCGCTGCAGCCAGAGTGAAATTGCGAAATTGCGCGGTAGCAAACATTTACAGGCCATCTAGACGCGGAAGTTCATTATTGCAAAGGCCGCCATTTTAGTTGAACCTTCCAGAGAAAGAAACTGCCGAGAGAAAAGTCTGGTCTTGGTTCACTCACAGAAAAAATGTGCACAGAGCATTTAAAATTTTGAAAATTTGAACGACAACCAATGGCTCTCATTGCGATTCTCCTGCAACTATTGCTGCTCGTGTCGACAGCCGGCTTAAGCGGTACCGACGGAGCAGCGCAACGGAAAAACGCGAATGTAAGGTTACTGGTCCGTTGGTGCAAAGATTCCAAATTACCGTAAGTCCTCCAATAGAGCGCGCGATAAAGTCGAAAGTATAGAGCCCCCCTTTAATAGTGCCCCCGGGTTGGAGGACATCTCTTTCTCTGGATTTTCTCGTGCCATCGCTCCCCTAGACTATAAAGGGTGTTTTTTTTAATTATCACATTTCTTTTTTGAATAACTTTTGTTTCCTTTGTCGGATTGTTACCAAATTTGGAACACTTGTACTCAAGACTTTGGGATTTTGTCTGAAAAAAGAATCGTCGAATTCAGTTGGGGATTCCGAGAGTTATGGCGCTCCAAATCAGATGTCGCTTTCTGGGCAGATTTTACAAACTAGATCGTTTGAATCGTAACTATCCAATACTGTATGCCAAATTTCAAACGCTAAACTTAGCTTTTGTCGTCTAATACCGTCGGCGCACAGTATTCTCTGCTGCTGCTGGACTGAAACCGCCCCTGTCCATCCGCCCTCCCCCACTCCATACCTACCCAACGTCCCAGGTTGTTCACCGTGTGAAATCTGCCCAAAAAGCGACATCCGATTTGGAGCGCCATAACTCTCGGAATCCTCAACCGAATTCGACCATTCTTTTTTCAGACAAAATCCCAAAGTATTGAGTATAAGTGTTCCGAATTTCATAACAATCCGACAAAGAAAACGAAAGTTATTCAAAAAAGAAATGTGATAATTAATTAAAAAAAACCCTTTAGATGGCGTTCTTCCGAAGGTCTTTGTCTAATTGCGCTGCCCTAGACAGGAAGGCGTCATGGATATGGGTATGCTATATGGGCCATTGACGGCCTCCTAGCGTTGCCCCTAATCCAGCAACAACAACAAAACCGGGTAAGAAGAGGTCGAAAGAACAGTGCCTCGGGGGCACTATTGGAGGTTTTACGGTACAATTCTTTCAGACGCCGAAAATCAACGCAACCATGGCGCGCCTGACATTCGAGGCGCTCAAATGGGAGACCCCCCGAGAGCCTTTTGTCAGCGAACCCGTATACTCCAGATGGATTTCCAACCAAGCTCAAAATGCGGTCAGAAACCGATACCGGTATACCACTGTATTGGACGATGGAAGCAAGGGACGCAGGGCAAAAAGGCGGAGACGGAAACACAGGAAGCGACGGATGAAAAACAAAATGATGCGAGGTGCGTTGAGCTTAATTATTTTTTTTTTGAACACAAAAATTTAGCATGTTGCTTCACGATTTTGATTTGTTTTGTAAAATCTTGTTTTTAATTCTTTTATACGTTGCATCCGTTGACACGCAGGCGATTCATTGAGAACACTTTAGAAGGCTCGCAGAGAAATCATGCTTCGAGAAGAAAAGCTGCTTGCATGGCTAGACGCAAGGACATTGGAGTGCTGCCCCACGACGTGAGGTACAAACAAGAGTACGCAGTTGTTTTCCCAGAATTTCCCTGGCCTCAATACATTGCAATTTTATTCATCAATATTCATCGCCTTCATTCAATCATTTCCAGTCCCAGCGACGCCTACTACTGCCGGACGGGTCGGTTCAAGCAGCGAATGCGTCTCCGCGGCTGCCGAACCGCCCTCTTTCAAAACCGGTTTTGCTACGGCCGCTGCCGGAGCTTCTTCGTTCCCGGTTTGTGGCGTCGCCGCCAGACGTCGCCCCCGAGGCCGCTCTTCCGCAGTGGCGCCGCCTGTCGGCCAAAACGCTACGTTAACAAGACCGTGCGGCTCCATTGCCCGGGACGGACGAGGAAAAGGGTCAAAAGGGTGGTGCGAGTGTTGAGAGAGTGCGGCTGCACGAATTCGGTGGGATGACGAAGGGATAATGCACTGGTGTGGGTAATGAGTACGTGCGCGCGTGCGTGCGTGCGTGCGTGCGTGCGTGCGTGCGTGCGTGCGTGCGTGCGTGCGTGCGTGCGTGCGTGCGTGCGTGCGTGCGCTGCATCGGTTTACGTGACGTGACGACGACATGACGATGCGCATGATGCCTCAGCGTTTGACATGACTAGTAGTGTTGTATTAGACAGTTAGCAGTATTGAAGCGCGTCACGGTATTCAACGACGCTTGTGCGTGGTTGCTCTGTTGCACATTGTCGAACAATTAAGCTCGTTAGAATGCTTTGCGTACCTTAGTTTAGACGGTTGGTAGTTTGTTTCAACGAGTTTGTTACGACGACTACGACCATACGATTCCGAACTGTTTTTTCTTACACGATTTGTTATCAACTTTCGCCACGAGAATTCCGCGATCGATTTCTGATCTCCCGTGATTGCCCCTGATCGAACATCGATGATCATGTGGTGTCTGTGCGCGATACGATTGATTTTCGCTTCGTTTTTGTGGGTGTGCACATTTTATCTTTTTCGTTCGTCAAGTTAACCAACAAGCCAACATTTACGTGACGTTGCAAGCGAACACCGTTGACCCATATAAGCGTGTAGACCGTGTAATGGAAACGCTTGAAAGCTCTAAATCGCTCTTTGGGATTTCAACGGCATTTAGTCATCTTTCATGCATTGCTCATCCATCCCACCTTCCCATATTTACATGTAGGTATGTATATCTGTCGATTCTATCATGCGTCAAGGGCAGCGGCATGGCCTAGTGGCAAAAAACCGGCCTCTTGCGCGCAAGGTCCTGGGTTCGATTCTTGATGGCGCCACTAGATCGAGGACTTCCCTTTCCATGGATTTTCTCGTGCCATCGCTGCCCTAGATTACAGATGGCGTTCTTCCGAAAGTCTTCCGCTAATTATACGGCTGTAGACGGGAAGGCGTCATGGAGATGGGTAGGCTACATGGGCCATTGACGGCCTCCTAGCGTCGCCCCAAATCCAACAACAACAATCATGCGTCAACTATCCACCTCGCAGCACAGGAATGCTGCTGATGTGTCTGTATGCTCAGGCGTCGGCATTAGTCATCAACATCATTCCGGATTGCGATGAAAGGGGACCAATTTGCAGGCTCCAATCAAACGAAGCCCACGACGCATTGTCCACATTTGCGCTGTCGAGTGTTGTATCTAAAGCCTGGCCGATCTGTCTGAACGCGCAATTGCGACTCCAGTGGAGTGAGGAGTGTGGGATTGGAATTTTGTTCAGATTTGTCGGAAAGTGTGGGTGCCCTGTGTGCCTGCTTTGCACACTACCTGTAAAACGCGCTTTGCCTTTCAGAATGCTGTTAAAAATTGCCCTTGCCAAAAACGAGGAAGAACTGTAAAAAAAAAACAAATGGGAAACGGGGTGAATTAACAACAGAATGAGACCATTTAACCAAGTATCACTGTCTTAATATCGATAATTAATTGATCCTAGTCACTTCGTTGGAACTTTCTGCTTACCCATTCCTTTTGCCTTGCGTTTACAGCTGCCCAACTTTTGCATCGCTGCTTGATTTTGACAAAATTTCGGATGAAACATTGTTCATGTAGACTGATATGCGTACGTTATGGCCGAACAGTTCGCTGCCGCTTGCGTCCGTCCGTCTGTCGATTCCCCAGTCGGTGCGTGTGCTTTGTCCGTTTGTTTGTGTCCCGGCCAGATTTGCGCTGTGCCTCGCCGCGAAAGACGCGCAAATTTGCGCAGTGACTCACAACTCCTGCTTCCTGTCACAATAACAAGCCCGTACCGGCCCTTCAGCCCCCCCCCCCCTCTCCCTTCTTCAGCTAGCGGTATTAGCTTGAGGCTTTTCCTTTCGCGGGCGACGTCAGCTAATAAAGCAGCATTGAAGAAGCTACACAAGAGGGAATTTTAGCTGGGAAAGCAGATGGTTTTTCACGTTGTCAAGACGAAGATACACAGCGTTGAAATGGACGACCCCAACTTTATCAAGTGCTTCTATGAGAAGAAGAAAATGGGCTGGGGACTGCACACGGAGCAAGTGCACATCATGTGCGAGAACGAATTTTGTAGCGATTGCGCCAAACACTAATGCAAACTACAAATGTCTGTGTTCATCTACGCGTGGCAATGACTTTCCAAAGAAATTTAAAAGTACCGTAAACGTTCAAATTAGCCACATGGGGCCATTACTTGATTTGGGCCGTATTAGGGAGGGGGGGGGGGGGTGGAGAGGATTGTCGGAGAGTGGGGCAAAGTGAGGTATTTGGTATACAGTTTACGGTAGGTATACCTTTCGGTTGCACCTGTAGTGCTTGCATCCTGATCTGATCATGATCATCCTCCTGATCCTGATCTGATCATGACAATGATCTCAAGTTTAGATGCTCTAAGGCGATCGGCTGTTGCAAGAACGGCTGCTGTGACAAAGGAGCCGCCACGATTGAGGAAGCTCCGCAAGCACTGCCTGTGGTAGATGTGTTAATTAAAGAGGCGATTACCGTATTCCTCTAATTGTACCCACTTTCCAATAGTGCCCCCCCGGGTAAGCGGAGGTTAAAACTACAGTGCCCCGGGGCACTATTGGAGAAGTTACCCTATACTGCTTGCGCACAAAGTTTTTTCACACCAAACTAGACGAACCAAGTACCGCATACAGTGCAAGCACCTTATAGCCGCCCAGAAGTACACTATGCCCTTTCTGTTATACACATATAGCACTGCAGTTGAATTCGACATTTTAGCAAGCGGCGGAGGACGCAGCGACCCGCTATCACGACGAGCTCTGCATCGCCATTTTGGTGCTGCTAGCAATGCTCGTCATTCTTTACTTGATTCAAATGGTAATGGCGTACGTTCGACACAAGGCCCTGATTCGCAGAATACAGGTCGCTGCGTGCGTGCGTGCGTGCGTGTGTGCTATTCGTGCGAGCGTGCGTGCGTGTCCCCCAAATTACTCGTGCTATGTGCGCTCACTTGTTCAACTAGCCCTCTACCTCATACCTGTAACTGGGGCGGGGTTTGGGGCCCCACTATTTTCCAGACCCCTCCCCCCCCCCCCGCCGAACCCCCAGAATTCTTCCAAGGGATTTCCACCCTGTCATTTACCCTTTCTATACCCATTTTTTTACTAAAAAGTGCCAGTATAACTCAAAAAATCGCCAGCTATCTCCCACTTTTTGCTCTGGAGACCCCACCCCTCTTCCTGACACTCTCACACTCTTACAGGTATGCTCTGCCTGGAAGTTGAGGGTGGGGTGGTTATTAGAAAACTTACAGTATCCAACGACTTTCAGAGCGAGCAAGTGTACCAACTGGAGCGTCAAAGCTCCTCTGGAAGTCCCATCTCTCACACGCGGATCGATACTGAGCTGGGTTGCAACCACTCCAATTACAGCCCACCCTCCTACCGTAGCGCGGCGGGCAGCAACCCGAGCCAACCCCTCAGCGTCATCAGTCAGAAGGGCGGCTGCAAAATTTGAGTTTTGAAGGGAGAAGACATAGAAATGCGAATTTCACTTACGAGTCTGATTTACAGTTCCGGTTTAAACCCGTTTCTTCCGATATTTGTTTCGCCCCTATGTTTGTCGTGAACTATTTCGGGTGTTTGTTTGTGCAAACAACAATGTGCACATTGCACATTTAGCTGTCGAAAAAAAAAACCGAAACAAAAAACGCAATTTTCCACTAACTCATAGCGCACCGATCAACGCACGCACATAGCGCTCACAGGAACCGTTTCGCTAGGCTATCACTGCAACAACGCTTTTTAAAAAATCTCTCCTTCAAATTCCGCTCAGAGCAATTTCATCTTTCCAGTGACTTTGTCCAGCTGCTTTTCCGGTCCAAAAAGCGACAGCACCGTCTCGCTGCCCGCCGCTATTTGGGTGTGGCCGGCGTCACGCACCAAATAGGTGAGAATGTGGCCATTGGACTGCTGAAAATGTTAAATATAAATGTGTTGATTTCAATCGATGGTGTTGACAAAGTACACACCACACACGCACGGAGCCAATTGCACCACAGCCAATCAGCGACACACAGTAAATTCTTCAACAGTACCCTGGGGCACAAAGTACAAAAGTGGTTACTAAAGTGGTTAAAAGTATGCTCTAAAACGGTTCCCTAACCCGCCTACCACCCGCGAGGCCGGGGGTTCGACACCGTGCCAAGACATTTCTTTTTTCCTTTTGTTTTCTTACACGTACAGCGCATCACAGAACCCTCCCACCTCTTGCGCGGTGCGTCTGACGCGACGCAACTGGTTATCGGCTCCCAAGTTTAAAACCACTTTCGGCGAACCCTCGCTAGCCCACAGAGCCAGCGCTGCTGAACCAGTGTCGCCTGCCTGAGCCAGGATGGCCTGGTACAGACCTAGCGTCGCGTGGCCGACCTGAAAGCGTTCGACCTGATTTTACGCTAAGCCTACATCAGAATCCATTGAACAGTCAAAACGCGGCAGCAGAAAAATAAATAAGCGGAGTGAAACGTTTTTTTTTGGTAGTGAAAATGGGGTGGTGAAAAAGCGAGGGGACCAATGGACAGACAGACACAATATTTCAGCGATGAAATTCGTTCTTGGGGACACAATTTTCGTTTTGGAGGGGGGTCCGGGGGGGGGGGGCACAAAATATCCACATCATAAATGTCTGCTCAGAAAAAAAAATGATTTTTTGGAGAATCGGCCGTAAAGGTGAGGTAAACAATCGCATGCCCAAAATTAGACTCTGAGAAAGCTTGGGATGGGCCGGGAGGGGGGGGGGGTGGGTGGGGTGGGGAGGGGGAGGTCGCAACGTCTGCCCCCCTCCCCCGCCCGTAGCTCCGATCACACTGCCCGTCGCGTCGCTACCAAAAGAAAAGACAAAAGAACACTCAAAATACCTGGAGCAGCGAGTAAGTAACAGATTACAATTTAAATTTGTGAGCAGTGCCTAATATGACAAGGCGCATGCGAGAGACCTAGCGTGTCCTGACGAAGCTAAAGCGACGGACCTGAATCTAGGCATGTCCAGATAAAGGCAAATTGGGAACTGAAAGAGTTCTGCGCACTAAAGACCTAGTGCGGAGTCGCAATATACATATGCGCCGTGAAGCATTTTTACAGGAGATATGTATATACGGCGGTAAAGCGAGAAAAAAAACGGAAAAAGCAGGACGAATGGAGAAAATGAATGGACCGGCGTGGAGGGTGGGACATATTTGTAACCGGGCGGGGCGGGGGGTTTAGAGCATAATCCGAGAAGCGAGGGGGGGCGTATAAAGACACGTTAAAAACGTATAGGCAGGATTAACACCGAGGTGGTTTACCATACAAGCCAGGAGAGAAGAGCTAAAACTAGCATAATAATAATAATAATACCATGAATCCTCCAATAGTGCCCCCGGGGAACTATACTTTCAACCTCTCCATACCTGGGAGGAGGCACTATTGGAGGATCTACGGCAAATTTACTATTATTGATAATAATATTAATAAAATTCAACAAGCCGCTCTTGCCTGTGCCGCGACTTTGCCCAGTCCCATTTTCAGAGCCGTATTGACGACGAACACCATTTTATACTTGTCTTCTTCGGCCTTGACTGTGGTGAAATCTTAAAAATTAATGATATCAAAAATAAAAAATGACCGCACCATGCGAAAAGTGGCGTTTAGAGCACGCACGCACACGTGACGGAGGCAAACACGCAAATCGCTTGTGTCGCACCAACCAACACCCCCAGAGACACGCGCACGCACCAACTCATAGGTGCCCACGGAAATTGGGCCAGGGGAGGGGTAAATCGCCAAATTTTTTTAAGGCAGGGGGTGGGAAAATCCGGATTTTCGGGATGGAGTTTCATTCGTCAGAATTGCACAAAACATGGTAGTTATTCGCCTCACAATGGAGCCAAAACAGTTCGAAACGTGATCTAAACGCCATTTCTATGTATACCTTTTAGCTGCAAAGTACAGAAAGACAGCGCCGCAGGCACACTTTTTGCCATTTTTACAAGACAAATAGACTTGAAGCTCCAGAAAATGAAAGCCAGGGGAGGGGTCGTCCCGAAAGTCTTTCGGGACAGGGTCTTCCGGGGGGGGGGGGGGTTTACCCCCCCCCCCAGCGGGCATCTATGCGCCAACTCACCCGCAAATGCCGCTCTCTGAACCAGCTCCCCATCGCTGTCCTCCGAGCTCGTGTCACTCTGATCGGTCCAGTGATCCGAAGAGTGATCGGAATTCTGATCAGCGATCAATTCCGGGTGATCCAAAATATAGTTGACGGCCGCGTCAATGGATCGATTGCGCGTCGCAAACAGCGCCTTTTTGGCCGTATGATCAACATAGCCCAAATCCAATAGCTGAGCTAGTAGCTCGGAATTCGGCTGGAACTTTCCACTTGGACATTTATTCGAGGTGGAGGGAGGAAGCTAAAAAATAAGTTTAAATATACTGAAATTTAATTATTAATTTATATTGAAATTTATATTAATATATTATTATTATTATTATTAGTATTATTAATTTATATTAATATTGAAATTTAATTCAGTCGGCACGCACAATTACGGAAATAATGCACTGCATAGAACAGAGAATATTGCTTTAATCCATGCTAATTGCCCACCAATTTTCGAAATAAAAAAAAAATCACCTGAGAAGCGGTGGCGACCGAATCCGACTCTTTCGCTTCGCTCGCTGCAATCTAAACGGCATTTTTACTTTCAAAATATCACACAATATAAACACAAAGTAACGTATAGTATAGAACGCGACAAGACTCAAAACTATCCGATAAATTGCGAGTAGCAAGCGTGCGTGCGATTGTGTACATGTAAATGTTTCAGATAGGACAGAAACGGGGTATAAATCGCACTTTAAACACAATGAGTCGACGTAATTATCGTTCCCATACATGTACCATCGCTGAAACCGGTAATTGGACCTGGGGGGGGCATACATGTAACTGGGGGGGGGGGATGAGTGGGGGGCCCGCAGAATTTGTCCACCCTCCCCCCAGAATTTTCCCAAGGGATTTTCACTCAGGCTTAAACGCTAAAAGCGAGTAAATGTTGGTGCATTTTAGTGCTCTTCAGTGTTATGTGACCATAAAACAGCCAAATAACACTGTTTAGACCCTATTTATACCCATTTTGACCAAAAAGTACCATTATAACACAAACAAGGGCCGCCCCCCCCCCCCCCACCACTTAAAAAACCCGGTTACATGTATGGTGTACCTATCGGCATCGGAATCACTGCCTTTTCACTTCGTCTGTCGACCCTTGCGTGCATGCTTCAAACTCGTTCTATAACTATCGCCCCCATCCAGAGATTACTCTAATTAATTGCTTTACTGAAATGCAAACAGGGATGTAATTATCGTTTTTTTTTTTAAAGAATTTCCGCTCACAGTGGGGCCGTCGGCAGTTGAAGTGGGCGGTTCGAGGGCAGGCGGCGCCTAAATGAAACGGCGTAATTAATTGATTAATTAATAGAATTAGTACTAATAACGTACCACAGTTCAACGCACGGTTTCACAATTATTAAAAATAAAAATTAAAAAAACAATTAAAAAGACAGTTTTTACGCGCCTAGTTTTACGTGCTGGTTCATACAAAACCACATGAGAACCAAACCACACCCCCCCCCCGATAAATCACGCATTTTACAGTGAGATGACAGCAAAATATATATACCAAACAGGTTCCACAAAGCAAACACAACCACACCTATACCCCGGGGCCCAAAGCAATGTGCAAGCAATTTCATTTTTTCCCGGAATAACATCAAGCATTATTCGGAAAATTAATTAACAAAATTGTTACAGTAATCAGCCTATCATACCTTGTCGTCTTGCTCTCGTTCCATTGTCGTTACACTTCTCCTCTGCACCACAATTCCGTTACTTTGTTGCCACCAACAAAAGTCAGCACTACTACTACTACGCAGAAGGAAATGACTAAATTGACTGGTTTTCGATTTTTGTGAATTTCCAAATTTAATCCTGGGAATCGAGCCGGTTGTAGAGAACCCGCCGACTGACTCCAGCCGCTTCCCTCCTCCTGCGCGCTTTTTCCAACTGCGCTCTGAGGTTCTCCTCAAATTCGGTATTGTCCTCGTCGATATGCCAGCCTGAATTTAATGGGTTAAGTGATTTTAATGAGAAAATGTGCACAAAAATTCCTATTCCCCATCAGCAAG
>JASAMY010001531.1:0-22630 GCA_030248085.1 Paralinhomoeus sp. GSCO2_6 | reverse complement strand
GAGGACGAGCTGGTGGATGATGTCGAGCGGGCACAGGACGTATGTGAGATGCTTGACGACCTCCTCTTGGAACTGGAGGAGATCCCCCTTGCAGGTGTGGAAGCGGCCTGGCAGGGTGCAGCCGGCGCAGCAGTCCTGGGTCGGCAGCGGCTTCTCCTTGGCGACGAGGCAGAAGGCCTTGATGAATTTTTCCATGACTGCTCAAACGAAGGATGTCTCAACTGAATTTTGCGTGCGTTATCATGTTTCTTCTTCATGGCATGCGCCATACTCCTGTGTCTATGTGTTTCTGCTGTCTGTGTTTGAACGCGTTTTCCTGATGGTTTGAATGTTGGCCTATACTCAATCATTTCCCGTTTAAACTTGTTTCAGTGCCGGTTTTACGCGACGGCGGGCAGGCGAACCGTGTAACCAATCAGCGCACTGCGCGCGCCTCGAGCGTCTATTTAAGGTGGGTAATCACGCTCGTGTGCGTGTAGTCGGTCGCTATGGAGCCGCTCGAGCTGTGCTTTGTGAAAGCGTTCTTGAGGCAGTCGCCGATCTTTGTCGACTCGTCGTGGCTGCGCTGCTGCGCCGCGTGCAAGCGCGGCGAGCCGGACGAGAGCAAGCACTACTGTCGGTCCACCGGCCATTACTTCTGGACCGACCTCGTGGGCTCGATGCTGGACCAGATGTCGACGTCGCTGCTGGCCACGCACTTCATCGCTGAGGCGCAGGCGCTTGGCTTCGGGTCCGCGGCAATGAACGACTTTGTCGCAACCCATCCGGCGGACAATGTGGCCTACTTCTGGGCTCGCTACTTCTTGGCGCCATCCGACAATGCTTGAAGACACCTGCTGCATCCCCCCCATACCATCCAAACGCCCCTCTTCAGGGCCACCCAAACCAGTTTGAAACTGTGAATAGTTATAGTTCGGTACTAACGCGGGTTGAGCACAAGGTAGAGAGCGAATTTGGCGCGTAATCACAGTCGATCCGATTTTTTCTCTTTTTGGGTCCGACACGCTTCTGGCGCTTGAGCTGCGGCGGGTGCGACGCCTCGACCTTGCTCACGGCGGCCTCGAACATCTTCTCCAGATCGGCGAGATGGTCGGGGCTGGCAGGCGGCTCGATGGGCTCGGTCGGCACGCGCTTGAGGGTGGCCGGCTCGATGGGCTCGGTCGGCACGCGCTGGAGGGTGGCCGGCTGCTCCGGGACTTCGGCGACGAGGGAGGGCGGCAGAAGCCCGAGGTCTTGGCACGTGCGGCGGTGGCGCATTCCATTCAGGTGGTTCTGGAACCAGTCGGTGTGGTCGCCGCAGAAGACGTCGCAGTGGGGGCAGTAGTTCGCCAGCTCCTTGCTCTCGGCGCGAGCGACTGCGATGGCGTGGCGCTTGCCGGCGAGATGGGCGTCCATGAAGAGCTTGGAGAAGACGGAGACGGAGCAGAGCTCGCAGGTCAGCATTTTTTTTATTTTGGAGAGCTAGAAAAGTAAGAATGATTGGATATCCAAATGTCTCTGACTTAAGTACTCGCATCTGAGGGGGAACTCAATGGATAACAAGATTAAACGTGTTCAACGATGGGGAACTCACCGCCCATCAATATATATCAAGATTAAACATGTACAATGGTCATTCTAACGTTTTGTCGGTTTGAATTTCAAAATGTCCGGTTACAGCGGCATCTGGGACCCTCGTCCGCGCGCGGTCGACGTCTTCTTGGCGTCGTTCACCGAGCTGGGCTTCAACTGCCTGTACTCGGCCCGCCGTCGCTGCTGCGCCGGCTGCTACCGCGTCGACAATGGTCACGTCTGCATCCGCGGCAACGCCGAGTACGAGCGCGCCCTAGTGAGAGGAGTGGCCGAGCGGATTCCACGCAGCGACCTGTACAAGTCCTTTGCGAGAAAGGCGCTGTTCGAGCGAGTCCTGCTGACGGACGCGATCCTCTTCCTGTCCATCGACCCAATTCTCAAGCTGCAAGCTGACGACGCGTTCGCTGATGAAGCCGCCAAGAGGATGTTCTCCGTTGAATTTAATTCGCACGATCAGTGGAAGCGCATTCGCGACATTTCCTTTTCCGCCTAGCCGTTTCGTTTGCGAATGAACCCCCAGTGTACGTACTACCTGTTGATTGCCGACACATGCATTCAGATTGCACACGCAATAAGTAAGACACACCGCGTTAACACCTGCGTACTATACATGTAGACATTTTTTCCAATACAACGCGCACGCGGTACTAATGCTTCGCAGAGCGCTCGCCAGGTGGCGCAGTGCAAGTTTTATCTGTCGTCCGCATGGCAGGGAAAACGCTGATTGGTCGCACTGGAACATAAACCCCGGTTAGTTACCATGAAGAAGTAAGTACATATACCGGAGGTTTTTTGGAAAGGATCAAAGATAAAATTCGAGGAAACCGCGATGCCGGCCAAGATGAAGAAGACCAAGTCTACGCCCGCCCTCAGGCATCCGGTGGCGATGGCGACGCCCGAGCTGCACCTGGTCCGCGTGCCGACCGAGCCCGTCCAGCTGCCGCCCGTCAAGCCCGACGAGGCCACCGTGAGCAAGGTCGAGGCGTCGCACCCGCCGCAGCTCAAGCGCCAGAAGCGTATGGTGCAGACGTTCGGCACCGGACGCTGAAGACCTTCTGCATCCCCCCCCCCCAATTACCAACCCAACGGCCCTCTTCAGGGCCACCCAAACCGGTTCGAAACCTGCAATGTGTGGGCGGTTTACACCGCTGGTCGGCGTGTCGCAGACGTCAAACATTCTGGACCGTCGGACACTGTACGCACACGCACGCTGCCGACATCGACCGGGCGCGACTCCAAGACAAGCGTGGCGAGCGACACCGACATGCGGAGACAAGTGGCGAGCGCACAGGCGACACCGACAGGCGCAGACATGCGGCGAGCAGACGGGCGACACCGACATGCGCGACTCCAAGACAAGCGTGGCGACACCTGCGCACGACGAGACCTGTCGACGGGGCGACGGTGCGTTGCTTGCCTGCCGAGGTCGAGACTGCAATAGATGGTGGGAGCGGTTGGTACCGCCGGTTGGGCGCGACGCCAACGAACACGCGCGCGCGCACTCACGTAACTGTCGACAGCATGTCGAATTTGACGGCGTCGTCTCGTCCTCTTGCGTCGTCATCTCGCGTCCTCCTGAATCGACACGCGGCGGCGAAATACGTAACTGCGGGCGAGCGCGGCAGACAACCTGTGTCGACAACGTGTCGACTTTGCAGCGGCGTCGTCGTCTCGTGGTGCCTTTGCTGCGGCTCGTCAGGCGTCGTCGTCTTGCGTCCTCCTGAATCGACACGGCGGCGTGGCAACGAAAAACTTACCTGCGGGCGCGATGACTCCTTGCTGTTGCGGGCGCACGCGCGACGATGACGGTCCACACTGCGCGACGAATTGCGGCGCTAAAAAATTAGCGGCTGAATATTGAATGCGGAGATACAGTAGACTACGTACCGTAACAGCAAATGCGGAGCTACGGTAGACAAGAAACACGCATCGTAAACTTGCGGAAAATGCAGACGGCTGCTGGCGCAGCGCAGCTGCGGCGGTTACTGTTGGGATGGCCGCCGCTGGCGGCCGCCCAACAGCACCCTCCCCCACCTCACCAGGGTAAGGGGAGGCCCCTCGGCTCACCTAAACGAAAGAAATTGGCGGCTACCGTATCCCCGGAAAAAATGAAAAACGAAACATACCAGGTACCGTAATCTGCGCCGCGCCCGCGGGGGGGGTGTTACTACTTGCACCGTATTAGCGACTTTGTATTCTACGACGCGCGTCATTAGTGCTCAAATGGCGCAAAGGCCATAAAATGGTTGTGAACTGCGATTCTGAGAGGTGGACGCGCCATTCCGTTGAGTGAATCCCGCGAATTGGCATGCAGTATTTTAGTAAATTGTACACTGTAGTGACTGTACTTATTTCGTGGGGCGGGCCGGGCCGGGCCGGGCCTGCGATATTGAGCAGTTGGATGGGCCGGGCCGGGCCGGGCCTGCGTTTTGAGGGTGCGAGCGGGCCGGGACGGGCTGGACTATCTGGCGGGCCAGGCCGGGACGAGATGTGCAGGCCCGTGCTCATCCCTCCTGCCTCCTCGGTATGCGCTTGGGCTGGGCCGGCCGGGCCGGGCCCTGCCGGGCCCGGCCCGTCCCGTGGGCCGGGCCGGGCCGGACGTTCTTGGCTGGCCAACGTAGATAGCTACCTATGTAATGCATTGTAAGTATCGGCGACTATTCTGCACCGTATTAGCAACTTTGTATTCTATGACGCGCGTCTTTCGCGCTCAAATGGTGCAAAGGCCGTAAAATGGTTGTGAACTGCGATTCTGAGAGGTGGATGCGCCTTTCCGTTAAGTAAATCACGCAAATTGGCATACGGTATTTCAGTAAATTGTACACTGTAGTGACTGTACTTATTTCGTGAGGCGGGCCGGGCCGGGCCGGGCCTGCGATATTGAGCAGTTGGACGGGCCGGGCCGGGCCGGGCCAGGCCGGGCCTGCGTTTTGAGGGTGCGGGCCGGGCCGGGACGAGCTGGACTATATCTGGCGGGCCGGGCCGGGCCGAGATGTGCAGGCCCGTGCTCATCCCTACTGGCTACACACAGTCGTTGTCTATCCTTGCTCCTTGTTCAGGCAAGTTAGTGCCAGAGCTCGAGGCGTTTGCCTCTATGCCGGACGAGACGCTGCTGGGCGGCGACTTCGAGGGCCGTGTGGGCGTGGTCGACTACGACGCCAACTCACGGGACATCTTCGTGCCGGGCACGCGCAACCGCCTCTACGTGCACCGCGTGCGACGTTCCAGGCAGGAATGCGACGATGATGTTCGCTGAACCGCACACGCTGTTTGTACTGCGTATACTGTAAGCCCTATAATTAGCCCCTAGGGATCATTGGTGAAATCGAGCCATTGGAGAGGGTGTAATTATAGGGGGCTAAATACAGGGGCCTCATTATCGGGTTTACAGTACATATGTGGCATCGCTGTTGAGGAGTGCACAGTAAACAGTGCGAGGATATGCAGAGTTGATGCAGTAGCACCCGATGTACCGTACGCAATTGTGGGCTGGTGAGTGTGGCACGGTCAACGACTGGGTTCCAAGCTACATATGTATGCACAGGCCCACCGCGAGCGACGTTACCTCGCCGAATCATTTGAAGACACTATATAGTGTACATGTACCTAGTAACTAAAATAAAGCACATTCACGCGCAGCAGCGGGCTCTCAGAAACCGTCTAGAGCCCCTGTGGAGGTTCCCTCCCACTCTCGCACTATGCCCAGTTGCATGGGCGGTCAGTCGCATCTTGATACTACGGGCAAAGTGGCCCCAACCGCCTGCACCCCATCTCTAGACAGGCCACTCAGCATGACGTGAAAGAATCAGATAGTACCACACATGTAGTGTACGCTCGAGACGATATCAAATGGGGGGACAATTTCAAACGGGGTCCGAGCATCCACTCCCGAACACGCCACCGCAAGGACAAGAAAAGCAGCAATAGACAGAACAGGACAAAGCAGATGGACGCTAGCGATAAACCAGATTTCTATCCATACGAGCCTAACTAAGGAGTCTCAGTTACAAAAAAGCAGACGGAGAGAGCGGACGACAAGTTGAAAATGGATTTCTGCTGCGTCGTCGTCGTCTTCTTCCTCGTCGTCGGCAGCGCGCCCCTTCGGCCGGCATACCGCGACGACATCACGTTCGACGCGTTTCTTCCGAGGGTCGACAAACCGATGCTCAGCGCTGATTATTTTAGAGAGTTCTTCGACAAGCTCGGATTCATCCCAAGCGACGCGTACGACAAGGGCAACTCGACGGACGCGAACGACACTAACGGCGGCTTCTGGCTCGACGTCCTCACGATCTTTAGTGTCGTCTGCGTCCTGGTTGCCCTCGCCGTTGCTGCATGGAAGCTCTACAAAAAGTACGTAACTTCAACCGATGCTTCCGATGAGGTGGCACGCTGAGCCGTTCAGGTGTTGCGTCAATCCCCCTCAAGGCTTCCTTCCCCAGCCCGCGATCAATGGCCCACCTGCCGCCCCGCTGATCCAGCCTGGCGCTCCCGCTCCGCAGGCTCCACTGCTAGCAGCTGCTCCTGCAGCCCCACAGCCAGCGGTTGCTGCTGCCGCTCACCAGCCAGCCGATGTTCCTGCGGCTCACCAGCCAGCCGATGCTCCTGCGGCTCACCAGCCAGCCGATGTTCCTGCGGCTCATCAGCCAGCCGATGTTCCTGCGGCTCATCAGCCAGCCGATGCTCTTGCAGCTCATCAGCCAGCCGATGCTCCTGCAGCTCATCAGCCAGCCGATGCCCCTGTAGCTCATCAGCCAGCCGATGCTCCTGCAGCTCAGCAACCAGCCGATGCTCCTGCAGCTCCACAGCCAGCGGATGCTCCTGCAGCCCCACAGCCAGCGTTTCACCAGATTTTGGAGTGACCTGAAAACTTGTTTGACTTGTGCTGACCTACCGTTTGGTTTGTGACGGTTTTTGCACTGGCATGCGCCACTTGTGAATTGTGAAGGAAAACCGAATGGGGAGCAACTTTGGTGGGCGCACGCAATCACCTCAGCGCGCACCATAAATGCTGCAATAATGCCCCAGGAGGCGCTATGCTTTTATAAACTCATTACCCGGTGGCACTGTTGCAGGGGGTCTACTATTGACTAGGACATTGTTGTTTCAACCTCTAACCTTCTACAGAGCATATTTGGCCGTCAAAATAGAAATTTTTCAGTCAATAATTTACCGGTACCTAGGTGGATGATAGTACTGATGGTTCGGAATAGCTCACGTGTGGTTAACCTGTGATGTCACCAAAAAAAAATTATGAATTCAATACCTACAGGGTGGGAAAGCCTCGACTTCCGCTCTTTGTTCAAGCATATCTCAGGGGTGGATAAAGCGATTTCGATGAAATTTTAAGCACTTGTAGCAGACGGTTTAACTTAGACTTCCTCCAAGTTTCAGCTAGATCTATCACGTTATTCAAAAGTTACGCACAAAACAATTTGTACACGGTACAAATGTACCTTCTCTGGCGACTGGCATCATGTCGACTTCTCTGGCAAATTCTGAATCACACGCAAAACGCGTTCTTCCGTTTATTCAGTTCTGACATGCTTTGGCATCGGATGAGGACGGTAGTCAACTGAGCCAGTCTCCTCAAAGCGTTTTACGGTCGCCAAGATGGTGTGCCTTGACGGCGGCTTTGTCGTTGGGAATTCCGTTTTGAAGAGACGAATAACTTCAGCTTGATTGTTTGTTTTATAAAATTGTTTTACAAGACAAACGCGCTGTTCCAAAGAGAATTTCTGCCACGACATTCTGGGGCAAAACAAATTGTTCCGGTTAAAAAGAAGGACTACAGTTCTTTGAAACACGCTATTTACCGTATAATAATTGTTATGTACCTAAGTAACTTCTGAACAACGTTATGGATCTGGCTGAAACTTGGAGGAAGTCTAAGTTAGACCGTCTACTACAAGTGTTTAAAATTTCGAATTACGGAAAAATTTGCAGGTGGCTGCAAAAAAGGTGAATATGTGACGCTCTTGTGTTGAAGTCCAGTTTGAAAAAGAGCGGTATTAAGGCATGCCCCTCTGATTTCTGGCCACTTCCACATTGTAGCTGATCAACTTCAGTTTGAACAAACCATGTATTAAATCTGAACTAAACGCAGCAACACGTCACATATTCGGCGTGTTTTGTGTTCGCCCGCAATGGAAATAAATGTGCAGCAAAACCCCGCGACTGGAACTGGCTGACATTTAAAGCTGGGTTTATACTCCGTTATTTTTTGTTCGTACTGACAGAATTTGCATAAATGACACAAAATGACAGATTGCAATTTATACTTCCGCTTGTTCGGACACCAAAATATTGACGAACATGCCAACAATTGATCGTTGCGGGTGTCATTTGTGTCAGTTCAAAAAATTGAAAGAACAACGGTGTCAGTTTGTTCGTTTTGCATGTTAAACCATCGACATTTCTCTCTTGACTTTAGAACGAGGAAAGTTGCAGATAGCGAAAGCTGAGGAAAGTGCGTGCTTTAAATTTTTCGGTCCCAGCTTTGTGAGAAATGAGTTCTGGGGGATTTTTAGTGCCAACAAGGGCCTGAAAACGCAGACGCGTGTCGTCAGCGAAGCTTGAAGTCGGCGACGAGGGGCAAGAGGGGCTGACGGAGGCGGGGAAGCGCAGCCGCCGCCTTGGGGCAAGCGCGACAGTCTCTACAAGAACCGCAGTCTCAGTCTCTACAAAGGCAAAGCTCAACGCCTGCGCCGACATCGCCGACGCCGTCTGCGAAGCGCCGAAGCGGCGGGTATGCGATCCCGACCATCATTATAGTTTAATTTTAAATGTAAGTATAATAACGTATACTATCCGAAATGTAAAACAAATAAATATCTGCGGTTTTTTAATGGTTATGATTTATGAAGTGAAGTCCCCTATTTTTGAGTGATTCTATTCAACGAAATTTCAATTGGCACCTATTGGGGGGATGCCTGCAGACTGATGAGTCTCAACCTCCATCCACAT
The DNA here is from genome assembly GCA_030248085.1 of Paralinhomoeus sp. GSCO2_6. Lineage (NCBI taxonomy): Eukaryota > Metazoa > Nematoda > Chromadorea > Monhysterida > Linhomoeidae > Paralinhomoeus > Paralinhomoeus sp. GSCO2_6. Next base: position 14,092 of record JASAMY010001531.1, on the reverse strand, counting down.
GGGCGCGTATGGGCCCATCTTGTAGCTGAAAGTGATGCCGAAATCCAAAAATCTTGGAGAGAGACCCCCCCACCCTACCCACCTCCTGCCCCCACCACTGGTACTTCCCCAATCCCCAAGGTCGCATATTTGAAGGGGGGGGGGGGGGGGGGGGGGCGCAGTTGGGCAGGTTCGCAAAGTGCGTGTCGTGCATTTGTTTACAGGACTGTCGGCGATCGCCTGCGCTACCTGACCAACAACGAGTTGCGCTGCGAGGCGACGCTGGAACTCAACCGCATTCTCGACCCGACGCGCCTGCAGCAGCTCAGAGAGGGCAAGGCGAACGCCGAGTGACACGCGATCAATCCCCAAATGATCACACGCCTTGACCATCTTGTTCACTGTCTCTGGGCGCTTCGATTCGCCGGCGGATCCAGGGAGAAAGGGAATGGACCCACTCCCCTCCCGAAATCACAAATTTAGGGGGGGGGACTAGGCGGTGGGAGAAGAAACGTGCCTAGCGTACCTACTTTTCCGCATAAAATTGCTTGTAGGCGGTAGAAGTTAGCAACATTTTCACCCGCGGGGCCGATTGCCGATTTCACCTGTTAATCGCCGAAAATGGACCGATAAAGTGCCCAAACTACAGCTGAAATAGCCCAGCAACATCCAAAAATTACCCCCTTCTGCAAAATACTTCCGCCCCTTCGAAAAAAATTATTTCTGGATCCGCCGCCGGCTTTGATTTGCCGACGGAACATGCGCCACTTCGCCGCCAAAACAGCAAAAGTATTTTCGACCACGCAGCGGGCCCTGAATTACAAAAATATGTTGACAACTGTGGATTCACAAAAAAAAGAAGAATTATGTTGTACATATAAAGGCAGGGTTCCAAATTCAAACCCCACCTCGCCACCTATCCAAATTTTTGTGCGATTTAGAGGGGGGGCGCCTAAATTTGTCTTGAGATTTCGAGGGGGGGGGGAATAGACGGTGGCGGGGCGCGACGGGGAAGGGAGGGAAAATTTCACAACTTTCAGAGGATTTACAGCACGCCCCTCTGGGAAAATCCCGAGATTAGCCGCCCCCTCAATCATAGGTGTAGATTGGTCCAAAAGCCAGGGGGGGGGGGGGTGTCTGGGGGTTTCGAGGGGGGGGTCTAGAGCCATCCCGGATAAAATGACCGGGATCGAGAATTTTGGAGGAGGGGTGGTTTAAGTGGAGGATTTTGCACCATAATAACGTGTAAAATGGGTACGTTTTGGTCTAAAATGGGTCAAAATAAGGTCTAAATACCACTTTTCAGGCGTTTTTGGGTCATACTACACTGAAAAAGAAACAAAAACACGCATCTTTGCCCATTTTTTTTAATATTGAGAGAGGGTTTCCCGCAAGTTCTCCAGGATGGCGATGGCCAGGGGGGGGGGGTCGCTCCCGCAAAAAAGCGGGACGGCCATAGCCAGGGGGGAGGTGAACCCCCCCTAGACCACCCCTGAGCCCACCTATGCCCTCAATTCCAAAAAATTCTGACGAAACTGTTGGAGGTGGGATGTTTTCCTGCGGCTGCGACCTCCAGGGTTTTGGGGTGGTGGGGCAACCGAAACAAGTAGACCTGAGGGTGATGGCGAGCGAGCCTCTCGTCGGCAGAGATTGGAGCCCTGTGCGTCGTTTTCTTCTGAATCGGAGGGCGAGATATTTCCTACAATTCGTCGAATTTTTCGCGATCCATCCAGTAGAAATCCCTGTGCACCTCTCTGGGTCCAAAACCCGCATTAGACGGAGCTGGCGGCAGACGACTCTGTCGACAGTGCCGACAGTCGACAGGTGTCGACAGTGTCGACATGGGGCACACATACCACCGACGAGTTGCGCGGCACACTCTTGAGAATCTCCAGGCCCATAATCGCTCTCTTAAGCCGTTGCCTTTTGGAAAGAAACCTCACTTTGCCGATTCTCATTTGCCGATTTGCCGAAGTCGAAAATATTTGAGTTGGAAAAAAAATGGTCAGGTACGGTAACGAACATCTTTCAATACTAACATCTTAACATCCGAATGGTAACATCCGAAAGTTCTGAAGGGCGATGTCATTGGTCATTGGACGGTGTTCGGACAGAACGAAGTATAAACCCACCTTAACACAGATTGAATGTGAGAAATAAGCACATGCACACGTATGCATGCGCGCACGCACGCAAGCACGCACGCACGCACGCACGCACGCGCCAGCACACACGCATGCACGCAGCACACACGCGCGCATTAGGGCATTACATGGCTGGGGGCACATCACAAATGTTGGACGAACAGTTCATCATTGGGTGTAATGCCAGAAGGGAATGGAGCAGGATTGTAGTACGTATTGTCTGTCTCGCCTACACATCACCAACTGTACATCGTCACCAACCCACATGCAACAAATTTTAGCACTGCAAGACATTCTTTGGCAGTGTCAGGTTCATGGTAATGAGCAATAATAACGACTTGTTAGAGAAGAGATTTGAGTTGATGGACGTTTGTGCTTGGGCTTGACTGAGTGACATGGCTCACACAAAAAACGCCGAATATGTGACGTGTTGCTGCGTTTGGTTTAGATTTAATACATGGTTTGTTCAAACTGAAGTTGATCAGCTACAATGTGGAAGTGGCCAGAAATCAGAGGGGCATGCCTTAATACCGCTCTTTTTCAAACTGGACTTCAACACAAGAGCGTCGCATATCTATCTATATATTACTAAAGCACAATGTCTGTCTGTGTGCAACGCGACCCCAAGCGTTGTGCTGCTTGGATTGAGTTGATTGTTTTTGCTACAGCATCGGGTATTGCCTGTGATAGCTGAAAAATAGCCAAATCAAAAATTATTTTGAATTTGCGCCATACAGTAACCAGTATTGATCACATTAAACGTGAAGTTTCCATGTCAAATCAGACAGGGATATATGTAATCGACCACGCTGATCACGAATATCACATCCGTTTTCAAATGCGATACTGTAATCACGAGATACAGCACAATCAATATGTCTATCACATTGTTATAAAAGCACATCGTGTGTCTGCAACGTGATTGTGAGAGTTGTGCTGGATGGATTGAGTTGATTACTTTTGATATAGCTTTGGGTGTTGCTTGTGATAGCTGAAAAATAGCCAAAATTTTAAAAATAGCAAAACATATTTTGAATTTGCGCCACACCATAACCAATGGCTCCCATCATTGGAGCTTTGCAACAATGCAGCACAGAGAGTTGTGCTGGATGGATTGAGCTGAAATTTTGTGTGCAGCATGTCCACATGTTTGCTATCATGGTGCACTGCCCAAATCAAATTTGCATACAGTATCCATTACCATATACCATTGCTGCCATTTCTCATTCCAAGAAGCAGGTGTTGAGTTGAAACTTGCTGTGCAGCATGTCCATGTGATTGCTATTACAGTGCACAATTAAAATATGATTTGCATACAGTATCCACTACAGCATACCATCAGAGACATTCCTCAATCTGCCATTTCTCAATCATGGCAGTAGCTGTTGAGCTGAAACTTGGGGTGCAGCATGTCCAAGTGATTGCTATTATAGTGCACTATTAAAATTTAATTTGCATACAGTATCCACAACAGTATACCATCAGAGACATTCCTCAATCTGCTATTTCTCAATCATGGCAGCATCTGTTGAGCTGAAACTTGGTGTGCAGCATGTTCATGTGATTGCTATTATAGTGCACTATTAAAATTTTGTGTGTAGCTTGCTTGGAACATTTCACCATTATTTAGGGGCTGAATTTGAGAAAGGTTGCATAATCCGTGAGCATGTGGCACAAATTGCGCATTCCTGTTTTCTTAGTTTTAGGCTTTGCTTAGGCTTAGGCTTAGGCTTTTGCTTAGGCTTCGCTTAGGTTTCACTTAGGCTTCGCTTTGGCTTCGCTTAGGCTAAATCTTTGCATAGGCTAAGGCTCCTGCTTTTAGGCTCTGGTGACACCCAGGATTGTGACACCCGGTGACACCCAAAAAGGGTCCCCCTTATTGATATGATTGATATGATATGCATTGTGCTGGATGGATTGGGCAAGTGTAAGCAGCCATGCTGATCAAGAAAATAACCTCATAATTCAAGCAAATAGTAAGCTATTCCCAAAGTAAAACCAATTATTAGGACCTGCCATAATTAGCCCAGTGCAATTACAATGTAGCTGCCTCCTATAGGCCAATTTGAAAAATTAGCCCCAAGGTGCTTAATTAAGGGTTATGGTGTGTCTGCTCAAGATGGTATAGTGCCCAATTTGGGCTACAAACAGTTGTTGCATCAGCGTCCACTGTGTCCACTGCATCTGATGAACATTTTCATAATTTTAGGCTTTGCTTAGGCTTAGTCCAAGCTTATGCTTAGGCATATGTTTATGCTCAGGCTTAGGCTTCACTTAGGCTTAGGCTTCACATTTTTAGATGCAGTGGACGCGGTCCCAACAATTGCGTTTTGCCCCAATTAGTACAATTGAAGGATACCGGTATGTAATTCCTGAATAAAGAGTTACACCAAAAAAAGGTGGAACGTTTTTCTGTATTGCAGAAGTGCATTGGTTGCATTGGTTGACTTCCTTTGGCTTTTTGCTGCAGCACGTTACAGATTCGTCATTGCTTTTCAACTGAGCATTCGCAGCACGATTTTATGACACATTGTATTGATGATGAGTCATCACTGAGAACATGAAAATATTGATATTGAACCATTTTGGAGCACTTTGCAAACAGGAGTCCTGAGTTGAAGCAGCTAGTTCATGTTATGTACCTACCTAAGTAACTTCTGAACAACGTTATGGATCTGGCTGAAACTTTGAGGAAGTCTAAGTTAGACCGTTTACTACAAGTGTTTAAAATTTCGAATTCGAACGAATTCGAATTAAATTTGAAATCGCTTCTTCCACCCCTGAGATATGCTTGAACAAAGAGCGGAAGTCGAGGCTTGCCCACCCCTTTAGGTAACTCAATTCAGCAAAATAACTCAAATTACCAAACATTTCTTAAACAAATAAAAACATTAAAGAAATCTAGACCCATGAAGATTTTCAATAAATGATTAATGAATCATTGTTTTGACTTTTCTTGAAAAATTAAGAATCAAGGTAACTAAAATCAAGGTCAGCGCGTCAGCGTCTGACTGTTAAAATGGAACGACTTTCCATGTCCAGTTTTCGACTCGTAACCTCTAAACTCCACGTCTAAATTGTTGATAGTTCCCTCTAGTATTTTTTTAGCTTTTATTTTTTTTTTTATATGCCGTAAACCCTATGACTAGCCCCCTATAATTAGCGCCCCTATAATTATGCACCCTCCCAAGACCACTTTGAGTTGATAAGCCTCCCCCCTTATAATTACGCCACCCCCTCCCTAAATGAACCATCGTCTGAAAGGCAAAATTTTCCATGTCTGGGTGTATGTATGGTCGCGTATGTGCATGTATGTATGTGCATGTGAGACTGTGTGAGAGTGTGTTTGAGTGTGCCAACGTGTATGCACAGTGCCTTTTCCCTTAAAAATCGCCTCCATGCTTTTTCCGCCCACAATGCTTTCCACACATCGACACTTCCAGTTCATAAGCCTCCACCCCTCCAATTAGCCCCCCCCCCCCTATAATCATTCACCCTCCTAGCGCTCGAACAAACCAATTAGCCCACAGAGGGCTAATTATACGGTTTACGGTTTTATATTAGTAATATTTTTAGTCCCAAGCTGAATTTAGCTGGGCTAGAGGCAAATGTTTTAGGGGCGTTACAGGCTAAAGGGGTGGGGAGTTGCAGTACTCAGGGATGCGCTAGATTGCAATCGTGCCATTCTGTCTGTGAAATGACGCAGTTAGTTGTTTGTACACTGTGCGCTGAGAGAAAGGAGGTGTAGTACAATGTATACCTAGGTATGTCTACCCACACAACTTGCGCGCGCGCGCGCAGGCATGCGTGCGTGTTACAACGCGTATGGATGACATCAGTGTCACTGCGTCTACGTCACCGCTGTGGGCGCGGCGACCTTTGGTTCCGTGACGTACATACCGTAATTTCTCTAATACTGCTCCACGTTCGATTGGAGAGTACGCGGTATATGGGTACACACTGGCCTATGGCATACATATGCGTGTACATGTACATTTACATAGGTACATCATGTGTACACCACTAATGTTGACAAGCTGCTCTCAGGCAGCTTTTCAAAAGCTCCACTTGAATAGAAGCACCAAGCATGAGCACGCACTGTGTCACCGACTTTGCTGAGTCAGCGTCACTGGTGGCTGGACAACATCAACAACAACAACAAAGCAAGCGTAGGCTGAGTGCGCTGAACTAGATTGCGTGTCGGCGGGCGCGTCATCCGCCAGGCGTCGCCAGCGTCGGCCGCGTGGGCGCCGCGGCGCTGCGTTGTTACTCAGTAAGGGCCGCAGCGCCCCACGCCCGCCAGGCCGATTGTTGTTTGTTCGTGCGTTCGCTCGTTCCACTATTTATTCTGGCCGCGACGTCGCCGCTTCGTCTGTCGCTGTCGCGCGGTTTATTCGTACCCACGCGCTCCACACTCTGTCCGCCGCCGCGCTGTATAATTGGTGCCAGTCGACGCCGACCATTTTTTCGGCCACCCCCCGTTCGACGAACGAGAAAGGGGATTCGCTTTATGGAGACCTTGTTCGCGCGCACGGTATTAGGGACGCCCTTCGGAAAGCGGATTGCGCCGGAAATTTCAAATTGGTGCGCGCGCGCGCGGTGTTTGGAAATTGGTTGCTTCGTTTCGTTGCACGAGTGTAAGAATTTCATAAGACACAAGGGCGGTGACATTGCAAAATCTCGTGTGTGCGCGCGCCCCGCTGTGTCACAACGCAATCTCCGGCGTCGCACCCGTGACTCGTCTTTCACATGCCTTTACTTAGCCCCCGTGCGTACACACTGGCGGCCCCCTGTTGCCTGCCGCCTAATTGCTGTCCCACAGCGCGATGCCGATGGCAATTACGCGACGCTCTGTGGAACTCCTCCAATTAGACACCCCGCCCGGTGGAGACAATGGTCCCTAGGCACGACCAGGACTTCCCACCACCACCACCACTCCGCCGCAGCAGCCACCCAACAGTGGGCGCAATTAGCCCTGGCGCGCAGATGGGGCGATCGATCAAGGCTGGGGAGGGGGGATTCATGCTTCGTCGATCGCATAATAATCCATCTGCTTCTGCCAGAGGCAAGAGGAGGGTGGTGGGCGTCTGGCGTTTTCCTCCTCCGCCGGTCGTCAGCCCACTTCTGCTCTCTCTTTCCCTTCCTCTCCCTCGTTTTATAACCCTCCGCTGGCCTAGCGAGGCGAGCCAGCGAGGCCGCTTAAATCGAAGCAGCGCCCTACTACTCTAGGCCGCGCGTCGGCTGGCTTAGACGCCGCCTCGGTCTCTGTACTTCACAATGTGGTTGTGTCCTGCGTGCGTGCGTGCGTGCGTGCGTGCGTGCGTGCGTGCGTGCGTGCGTGCGTGCGTGCAAGCGTGCGTGCAAGCGTGTGGGCGCGCGCGCGCGCCTGTGTGCATATCCTACAATCTCTGATCTACAACCGTCTTTTACTACTTTTTGCATCGTCGTCGGCGCGCGCCTGTTTCCGCTAACGTGAGTAAGCTCTAGTAGAAGCTGTATAGCTGTGGCGCGTAAGAAGAGTGCGCGCGCCGCCGCCGCCGCCGCCGCCGCCCAAACGACAGTTGCGCTCGTTGACTTGCAGCAGCTGTACGAAGACGACGAGCGAAAGGAATCCTTTGAAAAAGAGACGAAGAGAGTCGAGATAGAGAGCAAAAGGCCACAGAGAGAAAGCCAGAGTGCTATACCAGAGCCGAAAGTACAGAAGAAATGGCGTTGGCTGAGCTCGCGACGAGAACGGACTGCGACGAGCTGGCTTTCAAGCTGCAAATGATGGGCGTCGACGCCAACGAGCACGCACTTGGTGGGTCTTTGCATAATTTCATTCGCGCATTGCACAAGAAGACATTTCGCAACCCCATGCACCCCTAAAGATCTTATCACCCCACTCAGACGTCGCACTCGTGACACTTGCATGACCTGCGTAACGCGCGTCTGTCAGATGTTATCACCGAGTGCCACGAATGCGTGAAATCGTTTCGTCATAGGGCGGAGCGGGCCGAGTAATTTGGGAAATCCTTGATGGCCTGCTTGCTGCGTCGCGTCTTGCTCGCACATTCCTCCGCCCAATGTTCTCTATAGTGTTTGAAGAAGTGTTTCACTGGAAAATGCCAGTGCTTTTCGTTTCAGAGCTGCTGACGGCGAGCCAGCGCAAGAACAGCTCGAGCGACAGCGGCGCCTCGTCCACAGAGCCGCTGGCCGACTGCTCGTCGCGCGTGCAGAGCCTTCTGGACGCGTCGGCCCTGTTCGGGACGACTGGTCAGCAGCAGCATCGGCTGGTAGCCGACGACGAGGCCTCCCTGCTCAGCTTCCTCGCCCAGCACGCGCACCAGAACGTCACGGAGCGCGTCGGAGTGCCCTCCTCCGAGCACGTGGCCGAGATCGTCGGACGCCAAGGTTCGTCTGTCTCGGTCGCAACCGCGGCGCCGTCGTCATTGTTTTCTTTGTGCCCTCGCGCGACGCCGCCGCCGCCGCCGCCGCCGGGCAGATGTCGCGACATCAGTCAGTCAGTCTTTCTTTGCGCCGGAAAGGACGCCACTCCATTTGCCGCGTCCACGGCAGGGTCGGGGAGTCACGTGTCAGCGCGGCGCATTGTTCCTCGCCTGCCGGGCGACGAGCTGCCTCCCTCCCTTGCGACGAGCGGCGACCGACCTTGCGTCGCTCTATTTTGCCTATTGTGTTGCGTGTCGGCAACGCGGGACGCCGACCTCTGTTTTTACGGCACCCGTCGTCGTCGTCGTCGTCCCCACGCAGCAGCAGCCCTCCCCCTTTCTCCAGTTGCCGACAACGACAAACATTCACCCGCGAGGGTGCGAAGTCGACAGCAGCAGCGGGCGTCGGCGCTCCTCCGTGTTGAGTACACACACATGTACACTGTCGCTGTCGTCAACCGCTTTTTCGGAGCCGGGCAAACAGACACGAGCGGACGCGACAGCAACACGCCAAGTGCATTATGACACAGCGCGTCACGCGCAGCCAGCCTTGGAATGGGCGTTGCTGGGCGGGACGGCCGCCGTGCTGATTCAGCCGCCTTAATTAGATGCGACCGCTTGTGTAGCAGCTTATCCGGGCCGAGTCATGTCTTCTTCTTCCGCAACTCACGTGACTCACGGTCCCACGACCGAGCTGTCCCACTCACAGCTTACCAGTCAGTCACCACTACTGCGGACGCTGCCCGGGCAAGGTCAAGTAGGGCAGCGTGTGTACGTGCGCGTTCGCGCGTGCGTCGTGTATTATGCAAATGTTTGCAGCTGCGTAGTAACCCAAGCAGGCGGAAGCGGCTCTACGCCCGCCCGCGGGGCGACCTGTTTACTCTCTGTGGGAAACGGGACGTTGGGACACGCTCGGCGCCTCTAATTATATCTTGGGGATTCTGAGTGGGGAGAGTGGTGGTGGAGGCGGAATCGAAAATCGACATCAATTTGATCGCCACAGTCGCGAGGCAAATGACCGGCCGGCGGTGGGGGGGGGGGGGCAGGACGAGGGAAGTGGGGTGTAGCATATAGCGTGACGCGCCGCGTCCAATCCCTCCAGCCGACGACGACGCGCTCGTCGCCTAATCCCGCGCGTCGGCGCCGAGAGGCGCCTTCTTCGGTTACACTCCCGACGGGCCGGGGGGTTTCGCGCGCCGTGGGTAAGACCTCCATTCCATCCACTAGTCCCTCCTACTCGTATTCGGTTATTCGGAGCGGGCCCGCCCGCCCACCGACTCTATGGAGTGGGTTTCATCTGGGGAAGCCCTAGGCGTCGTCGTGCCAGCCAATTTCGAGGCCAGGCCGTGCCAATCGCGACGACGCGACGCTGCTGACAACCCGATAGGGCCGGGCGGCGTCGCGCTCCAGGGGACACGTTCACTGGGTCCCCCCCCCCCCCCGCCCTCGAGCTGAGGCTCGTGAGTCAAGCGCTGGAAATCACCCAGATGGAAGGCAGGGGACAGACAAGCAGACATCGAGTTAAACGCACGCACGGCTCTGACTCAGAACGCGCACTCGGACGCATCGACGCGTTGCCATAACAGACGAGGGCCCGGGGACCGACTGGTCCGCTGGAGCTTACTCACTCGGTCTCCGGAGTCCGGAGTGGCCTAGATTCGGTGTTTGCATTCGATTTTTTTCCTCTGGACCAGTTTTTTCCTCGGCTTCAGGCTGCAAGATCAAAGCGCTGAGGACGAAGACGTCCACGTACATCAAGACGCCGGTCAGAGGCGAGGAGTCGATCTTCATCATCGTTGGCTTGCCGGAGAATGTCGCCGAGGCCAAGCAGGAAATCCTGATGGCCGCCGAGCACTTCACGCAGATCAGGGCGTCGAGAAGACACAGTCAGGTACGTACAATAGGTATGTACATGTACAGGGTGGGCCACTGTAAACTTCGGACGTTTGATCGCTAATTTCTCAAGCGTTCCAGCATGGATTTTGTTGAAATTTTGAGCACTTATGCAGAGAGGTCCAACTTAGATCCACGACAAATTTCAGTTTATTCGATCGACCCAATTATTTGTTATGGCCTACCATAGAGAAGAAGTCAATTTTTAAAGTGCCAACCATCACTATCAACACTCTTGGCGCACCACTTAGCTACATAACGGTTACAGAAGGTACTTAGCCACAGAACGTCAGCAGCTGGCTGGATCAGGCCTTTCCCAACCGTTGGGTTAGCCAAAAGGGACCGATTGAATGGCCTCCTAGATCGCCAGATCTCAGTCCTGTCGACTTCTCCATCTGGTGCATCGTGAAAGATATCGTAAATTCCCAGTCGCAAAATTCTGTTGAACAGTTCAAACAAGCCATTGAGAGCGCGTTTGAACACATTGACGCTGAACTCCAAGATTCGCCGATCTGTAGCTAAGTGGTGCGCCAAGAGTGTTGATAGTCATGGTTGGCACTTTGAAAATTGACTCGTTCTCTACAGTAGGCCATAACAGATGATTGGGTTGGTGGAATGAACTGAAACTTGGCGTGGATCTAAGCTAGACCCCTCGGCATGAGTGCTCAAAATTTCAACAAAATCCATCCAGGAACGCTTGAGAAATTAGCGATCAAACGTCCGAAGTTTACGGTGGCCCACCCTGTATGCACACAGCTGCTTACCATGTGACCGTTTGTCAGCTGCATTATACACTGTAGGTTATACATTTTAAATACTGTAGCTATAATCATTTTGTGCATTAACTGGCTGTGTGCATCAACAATGTGTAAATGTACGCAGCTCGAAGTTGTCGCAGTTGAATTCTGTGCTAAATACGGAAACGATTTAGTTTTTTTTAGCAAGAGTTGGAAAAAGTCCGCAACTAATCTAATTTACCAAAAATTTGATCAAACCAAAAATTAAAATTAATGAAATGAGCTGAGCTCTTCTAATGAGCTGAACCATGATATAAGCATTTTAAAATCTAACGTGCATGTTCTCTATCGTGGCTACTGTAGTGCGTCTTGTATGCTGCGAACGAAAATACATGTACTGGCAACTGGCATTGATGTAACGCTTCTATGTATGTACACGTGTAACAACTTGGATGCGCTTTGCAGGGTGGCACTCCAGCGCCCGGTCACATTACGGCCTACGTGAGGGTGCCTGCCAGAGTGGTCGGCTTGGTGGTCGGCCCCAAGGGCGCCACCATCAAGCGGATCCAGCAGGACACTCACACCTACATCGTCACGCCCAGCAGGGAACGGGAGCCCGTCTTTGAGGTTCGCGCCTTTGAAAAGGATCAATGCTGATCACAAACCCTTGATTGACCCCCTCCTGCACTTATCACGCTCCCTCGAACCAGAATGAATGTACTCCGGTGTGCTAATTGTAAGGATTGTGGAGCCTTATCAGTGCTCTTCTTGCATTGCAGGTCACTGGTCTGCCGCACAACGTCGAGCAGGCGCGCAAGGAGATAGAGGTGCACATCTACCAGCGAACTGGGACGCTACCAGTCACCGACCCCGCCAGCGCGGCCAACGGCTACGCGGCCCAGCAGGCGCTGCTGCAGGCCGTCGCGACGGCCACCTCGCAGCAGCAGCAGCAGCTGCAGCAGCAACCGACCCTGGGCAACAGCCAGCTGCTGCTCAGCACCCAGCAGGCGGTCAGCTACGCCAACGGAATGCCACTGGTCGGTGGTTTGTCCACTTTACGCAGCTCTAAATGCCAGATGGTGTTGTTGTTGTTGGTCGTTGTTGTTGTTGGATTAGGGGCAACGCTACGAGACCGTCAATGACCCATGTACATATACCGTACCCATCTCCATGACGCCTTCCCGTCTATTGTCGCGTAATTAGCAAAAGACATTTTGAAAGATCGCTGTCTGTAATCTGGGGCAAATATCCATCAAAAGGAATCGTCCTCGATCTAGTGGATTCATCAAGAACCGAACCCAGACCCGTGAGCGCAAGAGGCCGATTCTCTACCACTAGGCCATACGCTACCCTTGTCAGCTGGTGTACACAGCTGCTGCTTTAGATCCAGTCTGCGACACCCAAGGCGCAGCCGCTTCTTCCGATCGGCTCGCAGCTGCACTACACCAGCGCCATGACCAATGACTACCCGGCCACGCCCGCCTACGCGCTCTGGAGCAGCAACGCGACCAATCAGCGAACCGTCCAGCAGCCGTCTCCCAACCAGCTGTCGAACCCCCTTGGACTACTGGACCAGGGCATTGGTGAGCGTTTGTACAAACCCATTAATCACTGAAGTTGTACTCTCAACTGTGAATTGCGCTAGCAGGAATCCCATCTGCCCCGCTGAGCATGGCCTATCCGATCCCGGACGTCTTCTCGGCATTCCGCGACGCGAAGGAGTCTCTGAGCAGAGACGAAGGCCTTGGAGAGTCGCCGGCAAGAAGGTACGATATTCACTGATATACAGTAGAAATATTGGGTAACTGTGCCCACGGGCAGCGCTACGGCCCAGTGGTAGAGCATCGGCCTCTTGCGCGCACAGTTCCGGGTTCGATTCTTGATGGATCATTCCTGATAACTGTGCGCGTGCGTGTACACTGAGAGCCACTAAAAAACCTCGTAAAACCGGTTCAGTTCGGACCTGTCGTCGCTGTTCTCGAGTCAGAGCGGCTCTCTGGACTCCATCAGCAAGCCAGATCTCGACTTCGACCCGCTCTTCAAGTCCGAGACCGATCCTTTCCCGGGATTCGGATTCCTCTCCTCCATTTGGTCCGACATCAACGGCGACACGCTGCTGGCGCCGCCCAAAGCGCCAGCCACTGACGAGGACGAGCTGGCCACGCCCACCAAGGAGCACTGACCAAGACAGCACCACCACCCTCCCGTCCTCTCTTCTGTCCTCCTCCTGTGCTGTCTCACTCCTCTGTTCCTCCTGCAGATGGATTTGGGCTGACATTCCTGTTCCCCAACTTGAATTTGCGTCACTTCCCACCTTCTCCTATGGTTTCCAAACGGCCGCGGGGCTTGCTTCTCTGCCAGATGCCTGAGAGAGTAAGAGAGCCAGATTCCAAGAGTAAATGCGACCCCCCCCCCCCGCTGCGTAGAGTCCTTCACTTGGTCAAAGGTGCGCGCACTCAGCTTTAGGGCCCAGCTGCCATGGCTCGCTGTAGAATATACTCCCCCAGCCTGCCAGACCCCCAATAGTCTCAAAGGCGCTATTGTATTCTCGTTTCAGTACTGACTCTATGCGCGCTCTGTTGTTGTACCCTCCTGGGTTAGTCGCGTCTTATTAATACGGTATACAGGCATTTCAAAAAGGTTCCCGCCCCTTTCCCCGAGTCCGCTGCAAGCTCTCGTAGTAGCACGTCAGGGTTTGCGACCGACCCTATAGCAATTCGCGAATAAAACTCTCATTTTTCGGGCCCCGCAGAGTTTTAGCCTGGCGTTCGATGGCACACCTTTGGCTTTACTACTTGTTGTCCTACGCGCGCCCGTTCTGATCTGACGTGGAGGGCGTTTTCCTCCTGTACTTTGCGGCTCGCGACTTTGAACTACGGTAGAAACCAAATTCGTGCACGCGCATGTACGG
>JASAMY010000868.1:0-22617 GCA_030248085.1 Paralinhomoeus sp. GSCO2_6 | reverse complement strand
GCCGAAGTTCTGTTTGTTGTCAAAAATCTAGCTCGCTCTGACTCGTTGGCAGCTGCAACGACCATGGCCATCTGTCGACAAGCGCTGCTGGCTCGCTCCAACTCGTTGGCGGCCGCAGCGACTCGTTGGCGGCCGCAGTGCCTGCCGGCGTATGTCGGCAAGCGCTGCTGGCGTGCTCGTCTGCGGCCGCGATGACCACGGGATTTTTCGACAGGCGCCGCTGGCTCGCGTCGACTCGTTGGCGGCCTCGGCGACTGCTGCCGTATGTCGTCAAGCGCTGCTGGCGCGCTCAGACTCGTCAGCAGCCGCGACGACCACAGGCTGTTTTGACAGGCGCTGCTGGCTCGCGTCGACACGTCGGCAGCTGCAGCATTGGTGGCGTACGTCGACAAGCGCCGCTGGCTCGCGTCGACTCGTCGGCGGCTGCAGCGACTGCTGCCGTATGTCGCCAAGCGCTGCTGGCGCGCTCAGACTCGTCAGCAGCCGCGACGACCACAGGCTTGTTGACCTGCACCGCTGGCTCGCGTCGACACGTCGGCAGCTGCAGCATTGGTGGCGTACGTCGACAGGCGCCGCTGGCTCGCGTCGACACGTCGGCGGCCGCAGCGACTGCTGGCGTATTTCGCGAAGCGCTGCTGGCGCGCTCCGACTCGTCTGCGGCCACGACGACCACGGGCTTTTTCGACAGGCGCCGCTGGCTCGCGTCGACACGTCGGCGGCCGCAGCATTGGTGGTGTACATCGACAAGTGCCGCTGGCTCGCATCGACTCGTCGGCGGCCGCAGTGACTGCTGGCGTATGTCGCCAAGCGCTGCTGGCGTGCTCCGACTCGTCGGCGGCCGCGACGACCACGGGATTTTTTGACAGGCGCCGCTGGCTCGCTCCGAATCGTCCTCGGCCGCGGGCGTTTGTCGACAGGCATCGCTGGCTCGCTCCGACTCGTCGGCGGCTGTGGTGATGGCGGGCGTTTGTCGACAGGCGCTGCTGGCCCGCTCCGACTCGGGCTTCTGTTCTGTTGACTGGTGGCTTCTGTTGATGGCGCTCGGCATGCGCTGGAATGTGGCAGCTTCGCACGCAGTCCCTGTCGACTCCAACATTCTGTGAGAAATCGCGGTTTTGGTTCTGTATTTCCCTAATTTTATTTTCGTATGTCATCGTGTGCCACTAGAGAGGCGGGGGAGGCAGCTGGAATTTCAACATGAATGAGTCAGTGTGGGGAGGGAGCTGTTGGATGTCAGCAGCAACTAGAGAGAGGACCTAGAAGGGGGTGAGGGGGCAGCTGGAATTTTGACAGGAATGTGTACAGTGAAGGAGGGACGTAGCTGTTGGATGTCAGCAGCAGCTGGAGAGAGGACCTAGAAAGGGGGGAGCTGGATTTTTGACAGGAATGTGTACAGTGGGGGAGGGAGCTGTTGGATGTCAACAGCAGCTGGAGAGAGACCTAGAAAAGGGGGGGGGCAGCTGGAATTTTGACAGGAGTGTACATTGGAGAGAGAGCTGTTGGATGTCAGCAGCAGCTGGCTGGAGAGAAGACGTAGTGGGGGGGGGGGGGCAGCAGGAATTTTGACAGGAATTTTTGCAGTGGGGGAGGGAGCTGTTGGATGTCAGCAGCACCTGGAGAGATGACCTAGAAGGGGGGCGGGTGCGGGGGGTGAGAGGGAAACTTGAATGACAGGGACAGGGTGGGGGTGAGACTGGCATTCCTCTGATAATGAGAGCTGTGAGCCAGAGAGAGTGCCTACATTGAGACAATGGGAAGCTTGGCAGGGATAGCATGTGGGAGGGAGAGAGACTGTTATCTAAGCAACAGCTTGATAGAGGACAACCTGATGAGGAAGAGCCTGATAGGTGCCAACCTATCAATTACACAATGGCAAAGGCTTGATGGGTAATGGCTTAAAAGGTGTAAACTTGATGGGAGTCAGCTTGCAAATGGACCCTGGTCTATATTACTAAAGCACAATGTCTGTCTGTCTGTCTGTCTGTGTGCAACGCAGCGCAGAGAGTTGTGCTGGATGGATTGAGCTGAAATTTTGTATGAAGCTGCCGTGGGAAACTTCACCGTCATTTAAGGGCCGGATTTGCGATAGCTACCGTAATCCGTGAGTTATGCAAATTTCGCATACGTGTTTGATCGAATTTGAGAATTCAGTGTCAATTCTGCTTGGGATATATGTAATCGACCGTGCTGATCACGAATATCACATCCGTTTTCCAGTGCGATACCATAATCGCGAGATACGACGCATTGAATATGCAAATTGCGTTTCATCGAATTTGAGAATTCAGTGTCAAATCTGCTTGGGATATATGTAATCGACCGTGGTGATCACGAACCTGGCATTCGTTTTCCAATCTGCTACAGTAATGACAAGATATAGCATTATCCTTTTCTACAGTAGCATGACTGTTTGTGGGTTCTGTCTGCAATGCAGCTTGAGCTGAAATTTTATATGAAGCTTGCTTGGCACATTTTACCATCAAAATAAGAGTGGCACTACTGAAGCTATTGTAATCCATGCGTTATGCAAATATAAATAAATTATGTGATAATACAGCACATTTTATGCATGCTTCTGACTTATCAGAAGTGTTTAGAAAGCAGATATGTACAGATCAATGGTGTAGTGGTTATGATGTCCGTTACTTTTCTAAAGGTCCTGGGATCAAACCTCTGCCATCAAAATACTTGTAACTTTTTTGTTTATAACTTTTTTGTTTTGCACGTGTTTATGCTATAAAAACTTTGAACTTTTTATTATATTTTACTTTGTTTTACAGGTGTTAACGCTATAAAAACTTGTATTACACGCTCATGCATGCACGCACGCGCGCACGCACGCACGCACGCACGAACGCACGCGCGCGCGCGCGCGCACACGCACATGGACATGGACACGCGCATGCATACACGCACACACACACGGACGCACCCACGCACGCACGCGCACTCATGCACGCACACACACACACACATGGACACGGACACGCGCGCGCGCACGCACGCACACGCATGCACATGGACATGGACACGTGCATGCACGCACGAGTACGCTCGAGCGCACGCACGCCGGCACGCACGCAACGACGCCCACAGCTGGTCGCACCCACGCACGCACGCGCACTCATGCACGCACGCACACACACATGGACCCGGACACGCGCGCGCGCGCGCGCGCGCACGCACGCACGCACGCACGCACGCACGCACGCACGCACGCACGCACGCACGCACGCACGCACGCATGGACTCGCGAGTGGGCGCACGCACGCATGCGCGTGTATGTGTTAGCGTTTTAGTGGTGCGTTGTTTTAGTTTTTCTTGGCGTTGAGCACTGATCGTCGGCGCATTAAACCTAATAAATGAAATATTGTGGTGCGTTTTGCCCTGTCCAATGGCCCAATGAACTTGGATTTCCCTGAAAAAGAAAACGGCTGAAAACAATTGATGCGCCCGATGAAAACTTTCTTTATTTTAGGCTTTGCTTAGGCTTAGTCCAGACTTTGCTGAGGCTTATGCTTTGGCTTTGACTTGGCTTAGGCTTATGCTTCGCTTAGGCTTAGGCTTCACTTAGGTTTCGGACGCAGCGGACGCGGACGCAACAATTGTGCTTTGCCAAAAAAAGACGACGTAAGGAAGACACAAGCCCAGGCCCGCCGAAAACCGCCCGCCCACGGCGCGCTGGAATGGAATCGGAAGCGTCGGACCGCGATCCTAGCTTAGACCAGG
Source organism: Paralinhomoeus sp. GSCO2_6 (assembly GCA_030248085.1). Lineage (NCBI taxonomy): Eukaryota > Metazoa > Nematoda > Chromadorea > Monhysterida > Linhomoeidae > Paralinhomoeus > Paralinhomoeus sp. GSCO2_6. The sequence goes on along the minus strand of JASAMY010000868.1, from coordinate 18,888 downwards.
TCCAAAGGCCTTGCGCCTGCAGATCAAGGTGCATGAACACATGTGAGCAACCATGCAGATTACAAAAAAAGCCAATTATTATTAGCTGACTTTGAAGGGCTGATTAAAACAATTAGCCCACTGCCTATATGGGATTTATGGTGTGTCTGCTCAAGATGGTAGTGCCTAATTTTTACTATCGAATGTAATGACTGGAAATGTAATGGCGCAAGAATAAAGCGTTACAACAAAAAAGATGAAATGTTTTTCTGTATTGCAGAAGTGCATTGGTTGCATTGGTTGACTTCCTTTGGCTTTTGCTGCAGCAATTTACAGATTCGTCATTGTTGTTTTTAAACTGAGCATTCACAGCATGGTTTTATGACACATTGTATTGATGATGAGTCACTACTGAGGACATGAAAATATAGATACTGAATCACTTCTGAGCACGTTTTTGATGATGAATGACAAACTACAAAAGAGATGAAAGGTTTCTCAGATATAGCAACAATCTCTGCCTATTCTCGCCCCCAACCCCCCATTGGTCATTGAGCTACTCGACCTTTGGGGGCCTCTGGGCGATAAACCAATTTCGGGCTCTCCCATTCTCTCCAGCCCCCCCCCCCCCTTGCATCGGTTCATGGTCTTCTTTGTGTGCGCGTTTTGTGCATGTTTCGGATTGTTCGTGTTGGGTTGCGAGAGCAAAACGTTTTTGAACATACAGCACATACAAACAGACACACCGAAAAGCCTATGCTCTCCCCCCCCCCCCCCGCCACATAGCATCACCACAGAAAATAAAACAAAACTTCTGCAAACGAGTCTCAGCGCATGTCTCCAATTTAAGTCGTGGGTGTGTTGATATGAAATTTATTTAAAACAGAGTGGGTGTTACAAGCAATTCTGTAGTATTCGTGCAAATGCGTTGGTTGACATGCATTGGCTTTGGTTGACCTGCATTCCAACACTTTGCAGTTTTATCATTGCAGTGATTTACAACTGAGTATTCTCAACATTATTTTATTTAATGAGACAAATTGATGTTGAACCACTTTGGAGCACTTTGCAAGCAGGAGTCCTGAGTTCGAAGCGGCTAGTTTGTACTATTGAAGGAGATGTAATGATGAATAAAGAGTTACAACATAAAGGCGAGACTTTTCCTGGACTGCAGAAGTGCAGTGGTTGCATTGGTTGAATTCCTTTGGCTTTTCCTGCAGCGCTTTACAGATTCGTCATTGTTGCTTTTAAAGGGGACTAGGCACCTCCAGGACATTAGTGGGAAAGTGTTGTGCCTGTGTCCCACAGCCCCAAGATAATCTATTCTGAATATCAAAATGATCTGATTCGTGCACGATTTGCTGTAACTTCGTTTTAAAACATCAAAAAATTAAATGTTTCATGACACAGTAATTTGTTTGGTAAACGCGAATGCCAGTGCTTGTAAAGTGACGTCACCACACACAGGCAGAGTTGGGCGTAAATTTGGAGCTGCCCACATCTGTTTTTGGTAGAATCGAATTAATTTGCCACTAATTTCACGAGATTTTTGCGCAACTTTTTTGCTGCTATGGACATGGACGAGAAAGGGAGTCATTCCGACGACGACATTGAACCGGAACGCGACATTTCGGAACCGATACAACCATTCCTCTATGAACCTAAAGTCTGTGTCAAATGCTCGTGAACTGGAGGTTTTTTGGGAAACTCTCGAACATGCTTGAGAATTAATTAAGAACATACTATATAGATGGATAGCCCAGCTAGAGCTCCGATTTCTACTGGCCCGTATTTGCAATTCGGAAACCACCCATCCCACAATTGCAACTGACACCAAAAAATCACCTTTTTACTGCAAGGACCTAGCTTGCTGAAAATTGCAGGATCGATAGGTACTGACAGGGCCATCTTTCACTCCAAAAATGGTTCAAATCAAATCGTACGATCTTGAGATATGGTCAAAACAAAATTTTAAAAACGTCAAAAATGGCCAAAATCATTCTCATCATGATCTTATGGCACATTGTATTGGTTCTGTGCACTTGTAGCCCCAGTGAAGTTGTAGCCCCAGCGGTGCAGTTGTAGCCCCGATGGAAAAGTGAAGTTGTAGCCCCGTCGGTGCACTTGTAGCCCCAGCAGTGCAATTGTAGCCCAAGGAAGGAACTTGTAGCCCCAAGAGTGCATTTGTAGCCCCAGGAAGAAACTTGTAGCCCCAAGAGTGCATTTGTAGCCCCCAAGGAACCATCAAGTGCCACGTGTTACGGATTCCATCTCAGTCATAATCCCAGTCGGTGAGAGCGAGGCGAAGCAACAGCGCGCACAACGAATATAGCGGTAATATAGCGGTATAGCGGTATTCGCACAACTAATTCTGATTCACACCTTTGCGCATGCCTACCAAATACGTGCAGGCGTCCAAGAAACGGATGACCTCACTATCGGCATCCTGCGACCTTTGCGGCTCTGCAACAGTGGCGAAAATCACTCTGAGGGTGTTGTCGAGAGCGGCTTTGGCATCCCGGATGCGCTCGTCGGCCTCGACGTACGCGGGTTTCCCCAACTCTGGTTCGGCGCCGGCGAGCAGTTGTCTCTGTCGGACTTGTTTGGCGTGGTGGAGCCGCTGGAACTCCACCAGCCAACGGCTCAGCGAAGGGCGCGCCTGGGAGAACTTGCTCTTGAGGGAGTTATTATAGCCTTCGGCATGATTGGTCGTTCGCGGCCCAGAGTGAGCAAAATGGTTTGCCCACTCGAGGTGCGAGTCAGCGAGCCACGTTCGCTGAAATGAGTCCTGTGTGCTCTAAAGCAGCGTGGTTCCACCGCACATGCACAGCTTTCTCCTTTGCTTACCTCGTAGTACGTCTTGAAGGTGGCGACTTCCACGTCGATCTCGGGATCTCCGGTGACCGGAGCGACGCTGAAGAGCCGATGGAACGTCTCTCTGACGAGGAAGCTGGGGAGGAGGCAAAGAGTGCAGAGCCGCTGGATGTAGAGACGCACTGGCTCGTACTGCGGTGTCGCATACTTCTCAGCGGAGTCGTAGACGGGTCCCAACTTCTTGCTGCGGGCCTTCCGTTGGAGGGCTTGCTTGTGATGAAACAAGCAGCCCTTCGGCTAGAGATGTGCAATTCGCCGCCGTCGCCACACAACCACCACGCGCTGCCACGTACCTCAGCGTGGGGCAGCTCGTCTCCGACGGCGTTTCGCACTGCTGACTCAAAGTCGGTGTGGAACATTGCATGCTCAAAAGCTCCGAGCGTCCCACACTCGAAAACGATCTTGTCCTTGACCTTCTTCAACAGCGACTTGTACGTGTCGCCCAGCTTGTCCGGCAGTAGAGCGTGCACGCACGGAACGGCCTCCCCGCGCAAGAAGCCAAATATGACGTACAGCTGGACGAACTTCGGCGCAGTCTGTTCCTCTTTCCGCTTCGGCAACTGCGCCACGTAGTCGAACGTGCCGTCGGCGATGACGTGCTCGGTCTGGTGAAGCGTCAGAGCGTCCTGCCGGCTCATGAAGATGAGGAACGGCTTGTCGATGGCGCCGTGCAGCAGGTACCGCTCTCGGTGGCATGCGTCTGTGGGGTTGGTGGAGTGACGGCCCTCGAAGGTGATTTTCAGATTCTCGGGGATCGCTGCGACACTGGGAATGGAGGGAAAGAGCGCGTTGGACGAGGCGTAGAAGCCGCGCTTTACGCGTCGGTACGGCGGAAGGTGAGACTCCATCTGTTCTCTTTGGGCTTGGCTGTCCGCAGCCTCACAAATCTAAAAGAGACGCAAACGTCTTTGTAAATGTGAATGTATTGACGCTGAGATTCAAGAATAGTGCTACTACCTCTGCAGCAGCGTCGTCGTAGCCCCTCTTAGGCCGCTTTCCCTTGCAGACGGCGGCGTGCTGCTGGCGCAGTATCTGCGTCACGGAACTGGCAGATGCGGACAGGGGCTCGCAAAAGTGAGGGTTGGGGGGTTTTCAGGATCATCAAGAAAGTTCCGGTCGAACTGGACGCGGACGAGGGGGATGGCGCCGGGTTTGTTCTGCTTCGGCGCCTTCCGCCAGACGGTGGCGCATGCGGCGCAACGCCACGACTCGAAGTCCTGGCAAGACTTCTTGAACGAGAACTCCAGACAACAGTCTGGATTGTCGCGGCATTTGACGCGCAAACAGCGGCCCTTGTACTTAGTCTGTATTTCTTCGCCTTTGCCAAACATGATAGAAATTGAAAAGACAACAAAACAACTGACCGCGTCGCATACTCTGTTTGTCTGGGTCTGTCTTTATCTGTCCATCTACGACCCTTCCATTGCCTTGACTGCGTACGTTGTACATAACGTTCCCCGTGACTGTGGGCCTTAGTTAATCGCGGAAATCAATCAAAATCTTTGGTTCCCCGTGGCTATGGAGTAGCATTCGCTCCTTGGGGCAACAAGTTGCTTCGGTCCCCTGGGGCTACAAGTTCTCTCGCGGGGCTACAAGTTTCCCATCGGGGCTACAAGTTCCCCATCGGGGCTACAAGTTCCCCATCGGGGCTACAAGTGCACGGGGCTACAACTGCACCGCTGGGGCTACAAGTTCCCTAGATGGGGGCTACAACTGCACTCTACGATTGTATTGATACTGAACCACTTCTGAGCACTTTGCCACAGGTGTCCTGAGTTGTAAGCGGCTAGTATTTATAAGGGGGGGGGGACTTTTAAACTCAAAGTGGTCTTAAGAGGATGTATAATCATAAGGGGGGGGGGGCTAATTATAGGGTTTACGGTATATTCTTAGGCGATATTGCCACTTCATCCTGCGCTTTTCAGGTGTGTGGCCACGTTGTGCTTACTTGACAAGTTGGCCGCGCCCCTCAACGCAATGAAAGCAATGCACAATCCCATCTGGCGCCCACGCCTGCAAGTGACGATTGAACGACGACGTGTTCCCGCGTAGGGGGGGGGGGGGGGCGTTGTCCTGTCGAAAAGGGAAGGCGTCCCGCTAACTGACGGACAAAGTCCGTGGGCGTTGTTCCGAACCCGCTCGCCCCTGGATGTTGTCGTAAGAGGGGGGGGGTGGTACTTATAGGGTGTCTCTCTTAGTTAGAGATCTATCTAATACATCCTGCTGGGTCTTCCATCGCCCAAACAGAGCGATCAACTCGCCGCTCTCGCCTATTGCTCGCAGCTCAGTTGACGCAGAAACACAGAGTCGGAGTTACGGGTCATCATATCGTCTGTCATCATCAATGCAGCACGCACCCACAGGTACATACTTGTCTCGCTTGGTCGAAGACGCCCAATGTTCCGCACGGCCCTACATGTCCTTGATGTGCCAGTGCCGCAAGAATCTCCGATGGCGACGCTCGCGCTCGCGATCGTTCCCGGGGACGCGCACGTGTCCCTCGAACGGCGTCAACGCTCGGATGGGGTGGGCGCCAATTGAGAACACATTCCAGCACTCGTGCACAAAGTCGACGTAGAGGGCAGGCTGACCCGGAGTGGCTGGCCACCGCGCGGCCGTCAGCTTGGCAAGGGCGCTCGAATGGGCCTCTAATTCGGTCAAGTGGACGAGCGGGTGCTCGATTTCCAAGCGCTTAACGCGAAGGTAGGTCAGTTGCTGGACGGCGCCCACTAGTTCTCGCCATATGCCTGGCGGGGAAATCGGACGCGATGGTGTACACCCACTGAGGGGGGAGAGCCACAGCTTCTGGATGACCAGCTCTTCAACGTTTGGCGTCAGCGATTGCAGCAGCTTCACCAGAGTCGGCTCTGTGGCGCCATAGAAAAAGCAGCCCAAAATCAACTGCTTCACAGTGGGCAGTGCGACGGCATCTGAGGGAAACGCTATCTCGAGACGCAGTCGGCGTAGGCATAGGAGCGACGTTGAAAATGGGGCCGCCGCCGCCCAGAAGCAGGCGTTGCCAAGGCTATGCATCTCCACTGGGCGCTGTTGCATTTTCGAGAGGGACTTCTGAACTCCGCCGCCGCCGACGCTGAACGCGTCCAGAGTGGTACAAGAAACGTCAATGGCGTCTATGACCCGCTTCACCAGGACACGGGAATTTTTGGGTCGAATGACGGCCTTTTGCAGCTGCAGCAGCAGTCGCTCCTTCCCTCCAGCTGAGGGCGCGGCGCTGAAGAGCGCCGACGGAGGATGGAAGCTCAGGCGGCCATCTATGGCCAAAGTGACGCCGGTGACGCGGGCGCCGTCCGCCTTGCGCAGCTGCACGGCGAAGAAATGGCGCGCAGCGTCCGTGGAGCAGTCAGTCAGTCTCACAGCGGTCTCTTCGTCCTGGCCTGACACTCGAAGTCGCCAATCGAGCCTCGTCACCTTTTCTTTATTGATGTCGCGTCGGAGCACGAGCGTGACCAGGTCCAGTTCCAGCCAGGGACGGTTGCTGGGCAGGAGTCGGCGCCAGCTGCAGCAGACCAGTCGGCAGTTGGCCAGCTCCAGCAGCGGCAGCTGGCGGAGCACCTCAGAGACAGTCTCCATTGGCACCGCCATCTTTCATTCAGCGTTTACGAATGTGAATTTCAATTCAGAGAGTGCTCCGAATTTTTTTGTCTCTCGAAAAGCTCAATCCGTAACTCCGACTCTGTCTTTCTGTGTCAACTGAGCAATGGGCGAGAGCGGCGAGTTGATCGCTCTGCTTGGGTCGATTGTAGACCCAGCAGGATGTATTAGATTGATCTCTACGGGACAACCGTAAATGGAGACCCCCCAAGAGCCGCCCCCCCCCCTCGCGCGACAAGGCCCAGCGGGTAAGGAACAACGCCCACGTCCCGTCAGATTGAGAGACGAGTACATTTTCGACCGGACAACGCCCCCCCCCCGTGGTACACGTCGTTCAATCGTCGCTTGCAGACGTGGGCGCTATATAGCTATAGAAGAGATTGCAGTGCGTTGCATTCAGATTGACAGGCGCGGCCCACTTGTCCAGTAGATACAATGCACGCGACACACCTCAAAAGCACACGGATACCACCTAGTGTTACGAAGAGGTTGTCATTTTACGTCTCGTCCTCCTTGTTAGCTGCGGGGCCCTCTACTAGCCGTTGTGCAACGCATACATACAGCGTCTATACCGTGCGGGCGAATGAAGAGCGGGCAATACTTTTTTTTGCCGAATTTTATTTGTATTTGTATTTGTATTTTTGTATTTCACCCAACACGTTACTATACAACCAGCAAAAGAAAATAGCGCATGTCAGATAGGGAGGCATCAACGCGACCAAAAAGCATAGTTCACCGAGTATCGGCAACGCGCAAACACATGCGGTACACGTACACGCGAAGTACTCGGACACGCGACAGACGTACACGCGAATTAGGCTTACACGCCAAGCACGAGAATGCGATATGTACACGCTCGAGGGAAGGTGATATGCAGTACGAATTGACGCGTGCGTGGGCGACGCTGATGCACTGTAGTACGTTGTACATAGCAATTAGACTGACTGAGACTGGCTGATCGTTACGTGGGGTGGGGCAGGAAAGACGCCAACAGGTTATGGCGGTTTACAAACCTACCGTCAGAAAATCAGAGATGTTTTCTTTAGAAAGTCGGTTTCTGAAAGAGAGCAGGGATGGGACGGAGACTGTGTAGTGGAGAGTCCGTTCCAAGCAGCGACGACGCGCACTGCGAAGAAGTGCTGCCGGCAGAGAGTGCGCTCCTGAGGGTGCCGCAATTTGAACGAGTGACCACGCGTTCGTAATGAGTTTGGGGCAAATTCAAAGAAATCACCAAACTGCAGATCTGTCAAGCCATTGATTATTCTGTAGACCATCTATAAATCACCGTGCAATCTGCACAATTAGGTTCCAGGTGTAGATAGATGAGACGTTCAGGATATGAGAGCACACCCATACCAGGCAGACGCTTTGTAAAGCGGCGCTGCACAGATTCCAGGAGCTCAATGTCACCCTTAAAGCTGGGATTCCAGACTGTGCACGCGTACTCTAGTCTGCTGCGCACATAGGTTTTGAACATATGAACCATAAATTTTGTGCCCCGTGTTTGAAAGCTTTTAAAAATCGTGATAACTTGGATACCGTGCCAGTTGCGTGACGTGAGAATCGAAGATTTGAGCTAACTAGAACGCCCAGGTCCCTCACACAATCCTGTTCATTCAGTTGAACATCCCCAATAGAGTACTGAGGTCTCGGGTTGGTGCGTCCAATGTGCAATACAGTACATTTTTGTATGGCCAGTTGCAACTGATTTGACCGAGCCCACTCGTCCACTCTGTCTAGCGCGTCGCTTAGTGCAGCCCGATCTTCATCTGCTCTGCAGCGGAAGTACAATTTACAGTCATCTGCAAATAGTTTAATGTTGACGGTGCCAACTACAGAGGGTAGGTCATCAATGTAAATAAGAAAGAGGAGGGGACCAAGGACACTGCCTTGGGGCACACCGCTGCTGACGGCCGAGAAGTTTGAAAAGGAATCGTCATAGCGAACTCTCTGTTGCCTACCGGTCAGCCAGGCCTGAACCCAGCTCAGTAGCTCGCCGCGAATTCCATATGCAGTCAGTTTGGAGAGATGTTTCGGATGAGATACTGAGTTAAAGGCTTTAGCAACATCAATGTAGGCAACGTTTGTAGGCTCACGTCTGTCTAGGCTTCTACTCCAGTCATTCAAGCACTCAAGCATCTGAGTGACTGTGCTTCGCTTGCTCAAAAACCCATGCTGTTCTCTGGGCAGTACGTTCTCTTGAAGCAGGAAAGTTAGACTTTGATCTTTTAGGAATTTTTCTAGCAGGCGGGAAACAGTGCTGGTGATGCAGATTGACCTGTAATTGGCTGGGTCGGCTCTGAGGCCCTTCTTATAGACCAGTGTTACATTGGCCATGCGCTAGTCGGATGGCACCTCAGCTCGTTCAAGCGAATGCTGGAACAATAGTGACAAGGGGCGTGCGAGGGTGAAACTGAGTTTCTTCAACAGTGTCTGGGGAATTTCATCTGTACCAGAAGAAAATTTCGGTGGCAGACGGATCAATCGCAGATGTAGCGCAAACTCGTCAAAGCGTACGCGATGCAAGGAATTTGCGGTTTTATGTGGAAGGTCAGGAATTGGTCCATTATCTACAGTAAATATACTGACGAAAATTGCTGGTTGAGAGCGTGTGATTTGCCCTCTGGGCTGGTGCATAGCTCTCCACTTGCGCCAACTAGAGGCGGAATAGCGTCGTTCTGATGTAGTCGTCTTTTTACGAAATTCCAAAAGCGTTTTTGAGAGCTACCTCTCAACATCCGCCTCTCATTGTCAAGATTCGCCCGCCTAATCACTTGTCTACATTACTGATTTGCATTTTTCCAGCGTTGTTTATCGGCTTCTAATCCAGTTTGCTTATACCGCTTGCGTAGTTGTCGCTGCTTCCAAATACGCTTGCACACTAGTCCACTTACTGTGTTTTTAAACTCATTGATGGTGCGCTGTGGAACATACTGACTAATGCATTCACGTAACTGGGATTTGAATTTCTTCTACAGTGCTGCAATCAGCGAAGCTCTGCTCCCAGTCAATGTTCACTAAGTGCAATTCCATGCTTTCGTAATCTGCTTTGCGATAGTCCAGAAATGTTCGAACGTTAGATGAGAGAGGGGCGCATACGGAGAGAGTGGCCGACACAGCCTTGTGATCCGACGGGACAAAGGGTTCATCAACAGTGACGCTCTCAACCAAGCCAGGCCTGCTGCCAGCTCAGCACGAGGTCTAAGATGTTATCTAGTCTCGTTGGGGAAGACACATGCTGGGCAAAACCCAAGCCAACCAGCGAATCAAGCAGTTCTCTCACAGCTGGGGCGCAGTGGGGGTCAGCGGTTAGGGAAGTCCAGTTGACGTGCGGCATATTGAAATCCCCCACTGCTATGATGGGGAAGGTGCAGCGCATGAGACGTTCAAGATAGTTGGTTAGCGGGTGGTTGTCCCGAGAGTGAGGAGGGCGGCACACATTGATTACGCGAAGTCGAGAGTTTTCTAAGCAAACATCGACACTGATGGCCTCCAGTGGCGTAGCCAGAACTTGATTTCGGGGGGGGGGGGGGAGTCCAATTTCGGTCAAATACTCTATTTTGCAACAGGGGGTACCCTGCCGAATTTTTTTGACATTGCGCCATTTCGGCTGGGGAAGCTTTTAGACATAATCTGTCTGCACGCTTCGCGCTCATTTGCCACGACAGCGTTTGCGATTTGTGTACAAGTACAATACAACCATGTGCCACACGTGAAAATGCGTGCACTACTACCTGTTGCATTTGTTTGAAGAGGTCCATTTTGCCTTAGTTAAGTGCTAAATCATGCGCCGCAGGCAAAAATTTGGCTCATTGGCATTGGTTTCATCATTTTTTGCCGCAATGCCTGTGGACATCGCACGGCGCATGATAACATTCCGCTCTATTTCTGACTCTACTTTCACATGGCTTGGTGAAATCCGCGGCTGCAGTTTTTTTTTTGGGGGGGGGGGGGGGGTATCCGACCCCCTTCCCGCCAGACGCGTTTAATGGTTGTCCTACATTTCGCAGTGTTCCAGAGGAGGTGGGCATGCGGCAGTACAACGCGCTGCGCCGCGCTCGGAACCGGTGGAGGCTGGTGTACACGCTTCTCTGCAATCCGGGTCTCGTCAGCCTCCGCGGCTGGCGCATCAGCAAGCGGCTCAAGGCGCTGGAACGAGCCAAAGAAGAGCAGGAAGCGAGTCTTAGCGCAAAGGCAAAATTGTTCTCGTAGACAACAGTTCCCATCGTGAAGTATAGGAAAAAAACCGGGTGTCACGCTCGCAAATGACAACGAGTGGTAAGAACACCGTTCTTAGTCCACTTCAACTGCACTTCATGCAGACCGAACGACGGCAGAGAGAGAAGCAGCCGTCGGCACCTTGTTGGCGCGCGCGCTCGGACCCTCTCGCAATTCGAAGCAACGGGCTCATGAGCAGGCTGACATCGAAATACACCTGACGCCGCCCCCGACAGGAATCCGAGAGCCTTCGTTGGGCCCTTTGTCTCGCTGACGTCGGCGAAGACGACGCCCCGTTGCACTCCTGGGTGCTCATGCGGAAGTTGTCGCTTTGCGTTGCTCGCTGGCTGACGTGCTTGGACGTCTGCGACTTCTCGAGCACAACGTTACGCGGGGCGGTGGCGTGGGCTCTCGCGCAGTGTCCGACGGAAAGAGAGAAAGGTCGAACAGTTTCGTAACAGTTCGCCGCTGCTCTCATCCAGCGAGTTCCGTCACTAAAATTCGCTTCGTTAGGCGCCTCGCTGAAAGGTGCATAGGCGGCGCAATGGGCGAAACGCAGCCGCGTCGCCGCCAACTCACAAGCGGTTGTTGCTCGGTGAAAATCAATATTCCCCCCGTTGTGTCGTTGCAGCGAGCATGGACGCGTTCCACAACTCGTCGTCGTCGTCGTCGCTGCTGGCCCCTGGGCAAAGCGCGGAGGCGCCGTCGAACGGCTGCTTCGACATGAACGACGCCTTGAGACTGAAGCCGCGGGAGCTGACGACCATCGGCTGGGTGCGGGCGGCGATGTCGGCGCTCTACGCGTTGGTCTTCGCGATGGGCCTTTTCGGCAATCTCCGCGTGGTGACGGCCGCGCTGGCGCCCAGGAGGATGCTCAAGCCGCAGAGCATCTTCATCGTCTCCCTCGGCCTCGCCAACCTGTGCACGCTCCCCTTTTCGTTCATCGTCGCGTCCTCTCTCTCTCTCTCTCTCTCTCTCTCTCTCTCTCTCTCTCTCTCTCTCTCTCTCTCTCTCTCTCTCTCTCTCTCTCTCTCTCTCTCTCTCTCTCTCTCTCTCTCTCTCTCTCTCTCTCTCTCTCTCTCTCTCTCTCTCTCTCTCTCTCTCTCTCTCTCTCTCTCTCTCTCTCTCTCTCTCTCTCCTCTCTCTCTCTCTCTCTCTCTCTCTCTCTCTCTCTCTCTCTCTCTCTCTCTCTCCTTCCAGAGCATGAGCATCTCGTTGTCCACCTTCTCTCTGGCGGCGCTTGCGCTCGATCACCACCTGCTCATGGTCCACCCCGAGAAGAAGCCCATGACCAACCGAGGCGCAATCGTGATCTGCGCGGGCATCTGGCTGCTGTCCTACGCGCTGGCCGTTCCCTCGGTCCTCGAGCACAAGCTGGTCGGCTTGCAGCTGAACATGAGTGGCCATTATGTACCCATCTGCGGCAGTTTCTGCGTCGCGAAATGGAGCTTGACCGGCGGACAGGTATATGTTAATAGATGTGCATCCGGGCACTACGGGCACCCAATGCGGGCGGACGTGAATGAAAGCGGCTAATTGCAAACAAATTTAAAAACTCTAATCTAATCTAGTCTTTAGAGGTAAACGTAAGACGTAACGTAGATAAACGTAAGATAGGTAAACGGTTTTAGTGGAGCAATTGGATGAACGTCTGTAATCAGGGTGTACGCGGCACCGTACAACCCTAAGAAGCCGTACAACATTCAAAGCAGCCATCTGCAATGCACAAGTGCAAGTGGACCTTGCAGATGCTGCAGTAGACTTGTGTTGTGACTCACTGATTCTCTTTTCACCTACAATGGAAGAGTGGACGTTTCAATGGAAGAGTGGGTACGACACAGGACAAGCGTACACTGCTCATCCTCGGGTAACTGGTGTCTGGGTTTCAACCGCAAACGTCTGACAGTGCTTCTGTCAAGCTGTGAAGTAGCGCCGCTGTCGCTCAGTTCAGCGCTTTGCATGGGCGCAACGTTCATCATCAGTGAACAACAGTCAGTGGAGCTGTACAGTTTTGTTGCAAAGTGCAGCAAATCCTCAGATATTACTTTCTTTGCTCGGCCATTTGCAAAGTGGGGATTGGTTTGCGCACAACTCTACTGCACAGTGTGCGACAAACGTATGACGAGTTGGCATGGCAAGGTGGTAACTCCTATTGTAAAGTTAGCAATTCGTTAACGTTTTGTCGTCTTTGTAAGAGGGTTATGTTTGTGCGCACTCTTACCTAATCACTTTTGCGTCAATCATTTCAGAAGCAAAATGAACAGTAGACACAAAAAAAAATTATGAGAAGAGTATGGTTTTGGCGAAACGCGCTGGCCACTCATTTTGGCATTAGAAGAGTGGCTTTTGTGTGCTGCTCACTCTTGTTTTCATTTGTCACACTGTTTTAGCGCACTTGCAGAGGAGGCGAGAGCTGCAACTCCCTTTTTAAAACGCTCCAGAGTGCGTCTTTGTGACACGACTTGAGTGACACGCTCTAGGGGTTAAGCATGTGCTTTTCCAGAAATTTTGCTCGAGGACACAGAAATTTTGATTCCAGAGAAAGAAAATTTCCTCCCAGATTGAGGCGAGGCCAATGGTGGTGGTTGCAGATGCGAGTTTCCTTCTAGATCACTGGATTGGAACTTTTCTACAACTATACTAGATCACTAGATTGATTGGAACTTTTCTATGACTACTAGATCACTAAATTGGAACTACAACTACAACTATGAATGGGTATGAATATATCTATGTAGTATATCAAAAATCACATAAACATCAACTTTGTTTCTTTTTGATACTCAGTCGATGCTTTGAATCCGAGCCTTTAATAAGCGCCCAGAAAATGACCAGTTGTGTGCTGAAAGATGGGTGATGTCACTGTGATCTAGAGGCAGGCAGTCGACTAAGAAGCATTTTTAATTTTTACTCTGAGACATAGAAAAGTTTGATTATTGTAATTTGAAAATCATGGTGTCGCACCAAATCAAATAGTAAAAAATAGAAAAAATTTAAACTCACTTTCATATGTCCGGCCGTCAGATTCATCGCTTTTTCCATGATGCCTTGCATTGTCCAAGAGACTTTCTAAAGTGCTTTTGTAACGGTTCCTTTTTAATTATTTTTTCATTGTCGTATGATCTTATGAGGACCTTTCATTGATTGTGCAGCGTGAAGTGTGAATTACCTACAATATGTGAATTATATCACACATAATGCAAGTGCAGTCACTGTTTAAAAGAATCCGTCAGTAAATATTGTGCAATTGTCCAGTGTGACGCACCATCTGGCCAACCTGGAGAAACCTGGAGGCACTCTGGGAGGGTTTCTTCCGAGAATACTGTCTAGTGGCTTACTACTAGAATGCCCGTGTGCGCGGCGCATTTGTAGATACGCGAAGTTACAAGCTTTCAAAGTTCATGAACCCGTGATAGATAACTGGGCCACCCAGTATGATTTAACTGCGTCACCACAAGTTGCTGGCAGTCTTACAGTGTCTGCCTTCACCCCCATTTCACAAAACAAGCAAACTACCAGATCGATAAGACCAATAATATAATTTTGCCTACGCATTACTAATGTGTATCGACAACTGTCGTCAGACCGACTCGGGCCTACTTGTCTTGTATGATGTGTATGTTTACTTGCAGTTGCACTCACGTGCGCGAATCCTTGTCTGCCGCGATGGAAGAGGAGTCCACAAGGAGAGAAAGAGAAAGAGAGAGGTTTGTTTACAGAGAGAAGAGAAGAGTGATCGCAAAGTGGCGGCGTGGCTGTTTAAAAAGAGGCGACCAAACAACCCTCGCCGCGCTGTCGGCGGCGCGGCGCAGTACCATAGCGAATCAATCAAACGGCCCGCGCAACACCGCGAGTGTGGTGCGCGCCTCCACACACGAATTCTGCCTTGTTGTGCTTATATTTGTGCCTGCCACTGTATTCGAACGGGTATTTTGGCGTCACGGGTGTTTGTTTCTTGTTAAAATGAGGACGAGGTCGGCGACGAAGCGTGACTGTCTGGCGCCAGCGGCGTCCGGGAGAACAGCGCGGCCCAGACCCAGTTTGTGGCCCTATCTCGGTTGCTTTTCGGTAATACCGCCGTAACCATCGCGTGGTTTCCACGGTCTACGAAGCGCTGAGCTGCGCCAGGCGACTGCTGATGTACTTTTCCGCAGGGCCGTGTCGGTCGTGTCGGTGGCACGATTTTGCGGTATCCACGATCTGGATAGTACAGTCTACGACGTGGTTTCCACTGTCCACGAAGCGGTGAGCTGCGCCAGATGTACTTTTCCACAGGGTCGTGTCGGTCGTGTCGGTGGCACGATTTTGCGGTATCCAAGATCTGGAGAGAACAGTTGACGCCGTGGTTTCCACTGTCCACGAAGCGGTGAGCTGCGCCAGATGTACTTTTCCACAGGGTCGTGTCGGTCGTGTCGGTGGCACGTTTTTGCGGTATCCACGATCTGGTTTTTAGAGTGTACGTAGTTGTGTCGTCTGTCCTGGATTCGTTGAGCTGCGCCAGATGTACTTTTCCACAGGGTCGTGTCGGTCGTGTCGGTGGCACGATTTTGCGGTATCCACGATCTGGATAGTACAGTCTACGCCGTGGTTTCCACTGTCCACAAAGCGCTGAGCTGCGCCAGGCGACTCCTGATGTACTTTTTCCGCAGCGTCGTGTCGGTCGTGTCGGTGGCACGATTTGGCGGTATCCACGATCTGGATAGAAAAAAAAAAAAAAAAAAAAAAAAAAAACAAGAAGCGCTGAGCTGCGCCAGGCGACTCCTGATGTACTTTTCCGCAGCGTTGTGTCGGTCGTGTCGGTGGCACGATTTTGCGGTATTGACGATCTCTATAGAAAAAAAAAAAAAAAAAAAAAAAAAAAACAAGAAGCGCTGAGCTGCGCCAGGCGACTCCTGATGTACTTTTCCGCAGCGTCGTGTCGGTCGTGTCGGTGGCACGATTTTGCGGTATCCACGATCTGTATATTACAGATTTAGCGCCCTGCCTGAGCTGCGGCCGAGGCGGTTATCTTTTCCTGATGTACTTTTCCGCAGCGTCGTGTCGGTCGTGTCGGTGGCACGATTTTGCGGTATCCACGATCTGGATAGAAAAAAAAAAAAAAAAAAAAAAAAAAAACAAGAAGCGCTGAGCTGCGCCAGGCGACTCCTTATGTACTTGTCCGCAGGTTCGTGTCTGTCGTGGCGGTGGCACGTTTTTGCGCTCTCTTCTATTTATACAAAGCGCTGAGCTGCGCCAGGCGACTCCTGATGTACTTTTCCGCAGCGTCGTGTCGGTCGTGTCGGTGGCACGATTTTGCGGTATCCACGATCTATGACAAAGCGCTGAGCTGCGCCAGGGCGACTCCTGATGTACTTTTCCGCAGCGTTGTGTCGGTCGTGTCGGTGGCACGATTTTGTTTTTTTTTTTTTTTTTTTTTTTTTTCGCGGTATCCACTATCCAACAAAGCGGCGAGGGGCTGCCACGATGTTACTTTTCCGCAGGGTCGTGTAGGTGGTGTCGGTGGCACGATTTTCCGGTATCCACGATCTGGATAGTCAATCTACGACGTGGTTTCCACTGTCCACGAAGCGGCGAGCTGCGCCAGATGTACTTTTCCACAGGGTCGTGTAGGTCGTGTCGGTGGCACGATTTTGCGGTATCCACGATCTGATAATACAAAGTGCGACATCGTTTCCACTCCACAAACAGCGAGCTGCGCCTGATGTACTTTTCCGCAGGGTCGTGTGGGTCGTGTCGGTGGCACGATTTTGCGGTAACCACGATATGGATGGTCAATACACATCATTTCCACTGTCCACAAAGCGCTGAGCTGCGCCAGGCGACTGCCGATGTACTTTTCCGCAGGATTGATCCAAATTATCATTATGATAGCTCATTTTTAAAAATTGCGTGCATTGTCTGTCTCTACTCAGCAATAACGTCAGCGAAAGTCAGTACAGTCATCTAACACACCATCATCATCAGCACCTTCTCTTCACTTCTGGGCATGGCTAAGCCAGGTCTCCCGAGCACAGCTAGCTGATTGGTGCGTGTGCATCCATAACGGGCGCATCGCCAAGACAAAATGGTTGGGTGCAGTTTTGCTAAAACTGAATTGAACCCCAAATTACATGCCAGTAAAAAGAAAACGGTGGAATTAATTACATAATTTAAATAAATTAAATAAGGCTCAGCGCTTTTTTAAAAACTAAAAATTAAATAAAAATGCTTCGAGCCACGTTTGCAAAAATCCATGTTCACAAACAACAGGCATACTCATGCGTTTTGTTGTTGCAGAAAAGCAACAAAGACAAAACACCCAAATGTAGGCAGAAGATTCAGCTGCACAAAAGACGCACCGAAAAGACCACTCAGAGGCGATGAGGGAATGGGGTGAGGAAAAAGCGGGAGGGTGGCGATGCCTTTAGAAGAGCTTAGTGTGCAAAAAGGTGCGCCGATCCCTAAAACGCCCAAAATGTAGGCAGAAGATTAGGCTGCACAAAAGACGCACCGAAAAAGACCAGCCAGAGGCGATCAGGGAATGGGGGTGGGAAGAGCGGGAAGGGTGGCAATGCCTGGAGCTTCATGTGCGGGGAAGTGCCTACGATCAAAACACCCAAATGTAGGCAGAAGATTAGGCTGCGCAAAAGGCGCACTGAAAAAGACCACTCAGAGGCAATCAGGAAGGTATCATGGTCGGCAACCTGCCTTCGCTCAGTTACATTCCTAATTGGTACCCTGGCCTTTTTTAGGCCTAGGTAACCTCGTCTCCGAGCCTACCTAGCGCGAAAGTCGAGCTGCCTGTTCATACAACCTACCTACCCTGCAACCCCCCGGTTCCTTCTAGGTACTGCCTTTCTAAGCTAAAATTCGTAAACTCAAAAAAATGGATTTGTGCAAGCAGAAACATTTCCCGGATCACGGGTGGGCTGGCGTTGCTTTTGTTTGCGTTTCCGGCAGTCAAGTTTAATTGCTTATTTCATAGATGTTGGCAGGAAGATGCGCTTCATTAGTAGGCTGAGTCTCTGACAACATTGTCGTAGCCTTGTGTAGGTTGTAGTCTATTGGACATCTACAGGAACTAAATCTGGGCGAGTGCTCCTCAAGAACACCTACTGAATCAGTGGGTGGGCGGGTGGGTGACTCTTGAGACCCCCAAACTCGACGTGATAGGTTGTACGGTATTCTAGCGTACTAGCGCGGCGCTAAGTGTCGCGAGCTGCTGCTATAGCGGCGCGACTTTCTCGGCGCTGCGCGCCTACGCCCCTAATGAAATTGTTGACAGGCGCGTGTCGGTGTGTTCAGTGCGTGCCACTCCCAGCAAACGTGCGTGCCAGCGACAATGCGTGCCAGCAATAGTGCATGTCAGCATCTGTACAAGGTGCGTGTTTTGTGGCGTGCGTACGTGGGTGTGTGCATGTGTAGGCGTTCTGAGCTTCAATGAACTCGTCCCTATTGTGAACATACGCAAGGTGCGTGTCAGTGTCTAAGCAGCAATGCGCGTCAGAGACAGTATTGTACATGCCATCTGTGTTTGTGCGTGTGCGTGCATGCATGCGTGTGCGTGTGCGTGCGAGTTTTAATGCTCTCTCTCATCTCGTAAAATTTTTTGAGCTGGCGCTCTCTGCTGACCAGTAATGTGGCAGTGCAGAAGCGATAGTGCATGGCGGCTGGGAGTGCATGCTGACATATGCACGCATGCGTGCGTGAGTGCGTGCGTGCGTGCGTGCGGGCGTGCGTGCGTGTGTGTGCGTGCGTGCGTGCGTGCGTGCATGCGTCCGTCAGTGCGTGCTTACGTGCGTGCGTGTGTGCGTGCGTGCGTGCGTCCGTCCCTCAGTGCGTGCTTACGTGCCTGCGCGCGCGCGTGCGAGAGTGCGAGAGTGTGTGCGTGCGTGCGCGCGCGCGTGCGCGCGTGCGTGCGTGCGTGCGTGCGTGTGTGCGTGCGTGCGTGCGTGCGTGCGTGCGTTTGTGCGTGCGTGCGTGCGTGCGTGCGTGCGTGCGTGCGTGCGTGCGTGCCTGCGTGCGTGCGTGCGTGCGTGCGTGCGTGCGTGCGTGCGTGCGTGCAGTGCCTTGCGTGCGTGCGTGCGTGCGTGCGTGCGTGCGTGCGTGCGTGCGTGCGGGCGTGCGTGCGTGCGTGCGTGCGTGCGTGCGTGCGTGCGTGCGTGCGTGCGTGCGTGCGTGCGTGCGTGCGTGCGTGCGTGCGTGCGTGCGTGCGCGTGCATGCGT
>JASAMY010003132.1:0-22714 GCA_030248085.1 Paralinhomoeus sp. GSCO2_6 | reverse complement strand
TCCGGCCTCGTTCTGAAGTCGTTGTCATAAAGCAGAGGGCCAGCCAGTTCGCGAGCATCTTCTCCACGACGCTCTCCGTCCTCCGCAACATGAGGTGCGCCGCTCACGCCGTCCTGCCCGCGCGGCAGTTCTTCTCGATGGCTGTCGCAGCAGCAGCACCATCAGCTCCGTGTGGTACTGCATGTTGCGCGCCAGGCAGGGCATAAGGGGAGCCGAAATCGTGACGCGGTCCTGCGCCGCAAAGTTCGGCTGGCGCTCCAGAGCCTCGACGGTGCGCGGCACGAAGCTGGGATTCCAAAGCAGCGCCTCGAACTGGGCCAGGGCGGACTGCAGCCGAGGGACCGCCCAGATGGCAGCAGAAGTGGCCGTCGTCGAGGCCCAGGCGAGGGAGTCGGCCGCGCCGAAGGGCGACATCAGCGCCTGCCGGGTGCTTCGTCCTTGAAGAGGAACCGGCCAGCATAAACGCGCCTCTGCTGGAAGGGAATGCCGAGCGCGACCAGGTCGCTCGTCAGGTCCGACATGTCGGTCTGGAGCTTGGCGAACGCCTGCTTGCACTCGTGACGGACGTTCGACTCGAGGTTGTCCATCTGCATCTGGATGCGCCGGTACTCCTTCTCGGCCAGACTGCTCTTCCGGCGCCACCGGACGGCCGCCAGCGACAGGACGATGACAAGCAGCGCGATCGCCACCCCCACGGCCATAACAGAGACGCCCGACTTGCTCGGCTCGCCGTCCGAACAGACCATCGTCTGAGCAGCAGGTCGCTCGGGATCGGCGTGGCGAAGGTCGCCCAGCTCGAAGGTCGAACGGCCAGCCAACACCTAAATGGCAGAGGGCTTTGCCTGCAAAAGCTCAAGGAGGTTGCGTGGCATAGAGGTGAACTCGCAGTGACTTTCGGCCAGCCGCTGTCGGTACGTTCCCCGTCCGGTCCGTGGGAGCGGGCGCCGTTGTCGGCGGTGCGCAGGGAGAGTTGGCGTGGTGCCGACAAAGCTGACGTTGCAGCGTTCCCTGCCGACGAGAGACGGCGATGTCTTCGGCGGTCGCGCCCTTGTCGAGATTCTTGCCCTCGAGCACGAGGGGCTCGTCTCCGCTGAGGAGACTTCGAGCCGCCCCCGAACGGCAGGTACTCGGGGATTGGGATAGACCGTCATGGCGTAGGGCACGGGCAGTGTGAGTGGGCTTGCCGACGCCGTCCATCAGGAAGCCAACCGGCAAGGACTCGTAGGCGGCGTCGACGGAGCGGCCGGTCCTCCTCCGCTGGCGCGAGTAGGCGACCAGGTGGTGCGAGCAGGCGCCGGCGACTGGCAGAGCATGTAAGACGAATTGCTGGCCACGCACAGGCCGTAGTCGGACGCGAGCGGAGAGATTTCGGTGGCGTTCGAGCGGTGCGGCAGCTCTCCATCGTCCAGGGATGCGGACGAGAGAAGAGACGCGGCTCCTGGACGGCGTCGAGATTCGAGCCGTGGTCGTGGATGCTCCGTCCGCCGGCCGCGAACGCGCTTCGGGGCCACCGTGGACCACTGCCGGATCGGCGACGAAGCGCGTAGGCCGTACGCAACTCGCTGCTGTGCGCGTCGATTTTCACCGTCACCATCGAGACCGTCAGCGGCGTCGACAAGCAGGCCCACTCGAGATGACACGACCAACTGGTGCGACTCCCGGCCGCCGTCTTCCACTCGGCAGGGCACGCTGCCGAGCAGCACCGACGCCGAGCATGCCGACGTTCAGGTCGCTGCCCAGGAGCTTCGGGCTCTCGTGCCGCCGCTGAGCGGCCCCAACTTCGGCGAGATGTCCAGGCCACCGGGTAGTCCTTGTAGTCGAAGTAGAGCTCCGACCGACTACTGGTTGCCGGTCGGTCGCGAAGGCGCACCGCCACCTCGCCCTTGTACTCGCCCAGCGCCTTGCGCATCACGCACACGATCCTGCCATCGGGCAACGGGTGTCAACTCCTGCTTGCGGGAGAGGGTGTTTCACTCACTTGGACGCCAGCTCGTCATCGACGACCTTGCATGGCACGCCAGCGACAATGACCGAACCGTCAACGTCGGCAATGGACATGCCCAGCTCCTTGCCCTCGATCACAAGCCGCATGCCGCCCGCGATCGGTCCCGACATGGGCGTGACCTGGATTTAGCCATATTTTGGTGCAACAAACGTTTGCGCCACAGAACGCACCGAAATGATGACGGGCGCGGGAGGAACGTCCGCCGCCCTTGTGCGAGAAACGGTCGCCGCTGACGTCGTCGGTCGGAGTGCCGATGGGGCAGAACGCGTGGTACATGCACTGGCCGCCGCACAAAGCGCAGCCATAGTTGGTCGGCAGGCTGACGCACCGCGAGCGGTCGGCGCTCAGCAGCTCGCATTTGTACAGTTCCACTGAAAGAGCACGACACTCTTGAGGCGGCTGCGTAGAAACCAAGCCGTGCTCGAGTCGCACCGGCGGTACTTGTCGATGACGAACGAGCCGGTGGCGCTGAGCGACAGCTCCGAGGTATTTCGGTGCGTTTCTGTCGTAATAAAAGGCCTCAGCCTGGCAGACGACGGAGCCATCGTCGTGGACACGCGCCTTGCGCCGGTAGGACCTCGTCTCTATCTGGAGCTGGCACTCCAGCTCCTCGAGTGCCTGCGCCATGTCGGGCTGAAAAATGCGGCTCTGTTTCCTTAGAGTTAAGAGCGGCACAAATGATAACAAACCTCTCTCGTCGCAGACTGTTCAAGTTGACGATTTTGAAGTGAATCTCGGAGCGATAGGCATTCGGCAGCGCGATCGCCGTACGGGCGGGGCTGTCGCCATCGCCACTTCCGGTTTTTATATCGATGTGAGGACATTGAGCGCCAGAGGCGGAGGCGGTCTGCAGCAGTTTTTGTCAGTAATTAATCTTCAGCCTACAAAGACGCATCAAAATCTCACCTGGTTTCGGCACATTCTCTGGTCGTGAAAGCAGCGGTTGTCGTACAGACACCACTCGCAGCGCCACCTGCTGGACACGCAGCTCGTACAGCTAAGAGCACATCAAAGTGTCTATTGGTGTTTTTGTAAAGAGAAGCACAATTTTACAGAGAATGCGCTTGACAGTCGTAGAACATGAACTCGGTCGTGAAGAACGGTTTGCCGTTGCTGACGGAGAAGAGTCGCAGCGGCACGACGACGTGGTCTGCAATGCGGTTAGGAAAATCTCGAATTTCAAATTTCGACCATAGAGAATGCCAATAAACACACCGTCGCCTCCGCGAACTCTGGGCCGACTCTGGTAGGGCGGCAGGGGGCACTTGATGGTCCTGGAAGGCAGGAAGGTCGCCTCCGTGTAGACGTTGTCGCCGAAGATGCATTGGTAGAGGCCGCGAGCGTGGAGAGGCGGCAGCGAGTGGAGTTCGATCAGCACGTGGCCGTCCGCCGCCGAGGCGGCTACCGAAGCGTTCGCCGGCTCCGGGGGCCGCACCAGCGTCGGACAGGACGGCGGACGCGCTGCCGACACGGACAGGAAGCCGAAGTCGATCTGGGAGAAGGCGCAAGACGAGCGCGTCGTGCACCTGAAGAGAATTTCACGAGCTATTGTGGTGTGGGCGCAGCGCACAAGCACACAACGTGACAACAAAAAGAGGAAAGGCACGAACGAACCTGCTCTCGAGCGTGCACCACCCGCAGTGGGGATCGCCGCTCTCGAGGCAGGACGCGCAAGTCGCGCGATCGGCGCAGCGCTCGGCGGGAACTTTGAAAACCTGAATAAAAAACGCACTCAAATTCCAATGTGCATCCTGCGTGTGTGTGTGTGTGTATGTGTGTGTGTGTGTGTGTGTGTGTGTGTGTGTGTGTGTGTGTGTGTCGACTTGGTGTGTAGGAGCATGTATGTATACATGTTCTTGTTCTTTCGTTCTACCCCATGTTCTTTCTGTGCGTTTCGTTGTCGGCAGCGTTTCTTTCGAGAGAGCTTTCGATTAAATGAGTTCCGCCGACTACAACTGGGAGAGACGGGCAGGCAACAACTCGACACCGGCCGACCGATCCCATTAAAGGATATTACGAGTGGGGCACGCGCGAAATTGCCTTTCGCGCCTTTGAATCATGTACAAGTGTCGTTCCTCCACGCGGGGGAAATTGCGAATTGCGACAGGAGGCGTATGGAGAGGTCGTCGAAACTACGGTTGTCCAGACTTACGACTAGGATAACGATTTCCAAAAAGCGCACCTCGTGACCAGCTGACGCGTAAATCCAGTTGTGGTCATCGGACAGGAGAAGGTCGGCGCCCACGGCCCGACAGCCGACGCCCAGCGCGCTCGACGACTACTCGACCTCCGGCTTGATCTCTTTCAACCAGAACTGAAAAGGAAAACTCAGGCCATATGCGTCAACCGTGTCGTTTTGCATGTTTAGTTTGCAGTCTGTCGGCGACGGTGTGGTGCGCATATGGTGGACAATGCGCCCTCTGTGGCGCTGTGTGTCCGACTGAATGGAAAGCAAGGGTGGGAGAGGGTCGTGGCCTTCCTACCCTCAAAAAGAGCAGAGCACGACCCTCAACAGAGGGTAAAGGGCTAACGAGAAAACGGGGTGGGGGACGGGCAGAGCCGACGAGGCTACAAATCAGGAGTGGCCGGGCGGCGTCGACGGCTCATCTGGCGCGCACAAAGGGCGGGCGCTAATCCCCGCCTCGAGAGGGTTGCCGGCAGATTAACTGGGCTAATGAAGGCGCTGATTTGCTCATTCGTTTCGACGTGAGCGGCCGGGCGACGACGCACCTTCTTCAGCTGGCCGGCTGTGGTGCCGGCTAGCAGGACGGTGTCGTCGCCCGTGATTTTGACGTTGATCGAGTTCAAGGTCGCCACGTCCGAGGAAAGGGTCAGCACCGCCGTCTTGCGAACCTCCACCTCTCCGGCGAGCAGGCCCTGCTGGCACTCGTCCACCGGCCCCAAACTTGTCCTCTATAACGTGCGTGCGTGCGTGTGTACGTGCGTGCGTGCGTGCGTGCGTGCACGCGTGCGCGTGCGTGCTTACGTTGATGCAAGGCTCGGTGTCGCCGAAGTGCAGCAGGTTGTGTGTGCCGCGTCCGCTCCGACAGGCCTCGTAGTTGAAGCCGAAGACGCCCTGGAGTTCGCGCATGGGAAAGACGCAGACGGCGGAGTCGACCGCCGTCCGGCCGTAGTCCCAGTCGGACTCGGACTCGGCTCCGGCGGCCGACGACGTCGACACGCCGAACACGCCGACGATGAACTCCGTCTCCGAGGCGCGGTCCTCCCGATGGTCGCGCTAAACGAACAAGACGCAATTTATGAAAATTTCGAATAAAATTGAAATTTCGACGAAGTGTCGCCCTCACCGGCACGGAGTCGAAGACCCGTTTGCCGACCCGAACCAGTTTGGCGGCGCGCAACACGTTGTAGGTGCGCACGTCCGGTCCTTGGCACTCGATCTTCAGCTCCATGTACGTCTCGTATTTTGGGTCGCCTGTGGTATCGAATCAAATCTTTTAGTGACGAAAAACATGTAAGTAAGAAAAACGGCACACCGAGACAAATGCGCGCGACCCGAGACACGGGTCGCGACGAGCGGTCGCTGGCGCTCTCCGGTTGCACCGTCGTCCAAAAGCCGAACCGACGCCAGTTGAAACCGGTTACGTATTGGACGCAAAACGTGTGGCGATACTCGGCCAGGATCTGCAACGCAGGTCCCCACGTTTTTTCCCACTCTTGACCCTCGGATGCGCGTGGGTCAACAACAGCAACACTCTCGGAATAAATCACACGCACACAATAAATAGTCGAGGCCGTAAACGGTCGTAAATCACGCCTGGCAGTGTGGGAGGGCGTACTGTACGTCCGTTCAGCGCTTTGTACATTGTACCACACACCCACAACAAGAGCCGACCTGCATGGAGCTCTGATAGAGGACGCCTCCTTCGTCGGCCAGCTGGAAAAGCCGTCGCTCGTCGAGACTGCGACTCGCGATCGAGGGCAGCATGTCTCGGTAGTGGTCGTAGGTGAAGGTCGACGCTACGAAGAGAGCGTCACGGCCGTGCGGCCCGGTCGCCAGAAAGGCGGCTGTGGAAGCGGCCGGTGCGTTGGCGGCGATCGAGGCGAGCGGCGGCCTCTGGGGCACGAGCTGCGAGACGTTGGCCAGCCTGTGCAGTCGACACGTGCCCTGCTGGAGCGTGCCGCACGAGATGAGCAGGCGGTGGGCCGGGTAGACGAGCAGCACCTGCGAACGAGCAAGAGCAACGTTTAGTTCGAGCAGCAACGGCTGCGGACGACGACCTTGTTGACGTTGTCGGTCATCGTCTTGAGCTCGTGCTGCTGCGCGGTCTGCAGCACGTCTGCGTCGGCATCGACAGCGACGGACGGGCGCGGCCTGATGCAGTCCTGACCGTTCCAGTTGCAGTGGACCGAGTCGAGCTCGGGACCCGTCCTGGACAGACTCTTGAGCGAGAGGTCTCGGCCGTCCAGTTGAAAGACGGCATTGGTGGCGCCCACGTAGAGGCTGCCGTCGTGCAGCAGCAGCTTCTGGACGACGCTCGACCGGCTGGGCGCAGAGAAGGAGATGGGACGAGGGCCAGCGGCGGCCGTCGGCAGCTGCTGGGCGCGTACGGCCGCGGCCAGGGCCAGCCCGGCCAGCAGCAAAAGTTGGTCCATCAGTCTCGACACCGTCGCGGTCCGGCGGCAGCAGCGATTAGCGGCGTCACGGCGCGGCGGCGCCTCGGCAGCGGCGCCATAAGTCGAGGGTGGTGGTTCTGAACAAAGAGACAAAGACGCTGCGTGGCAGGTTTACCAATATTTGATGGATAGCCGACGGCAGTTGGCGCGCCCACTTGACTGCCGCCGGTGGCGAGCCAACCGCAGCACCGGACTCTACGCACCTAACCCCGGTAAACGGCAAACGGGCCAGCCGGCCGGGGGCGCGGCCAAGGCCTTCTGTTGACCACTTGTCATCGAGGCAGGAAGGATGGGATGCGATCGAGGCGAATGGTAATGGCGGTCGGTCCGCTTGAGAGGAAGGAGAGGAGGTGGCCGAGAGGAAAATGAGAGAAGCGGTCGGCCAGCGCCGTCGCCGCGGCCAACCGACTGGAAGCACTTGTCCAGCAGCCAGCCTTGTGGCGAGACGCCGCCGCAATTTATGGGCAATGACGACGACGACGACGGCGGCGGCGTCGGCGACTCGACTCGTTGTGAAAAGAGTAAACAAATCATCAAGCGGAAAGCCTGAGGATCCTCCTGGCCGTGCGGGCGCCCGGCGGGCCGTACCAGCAGAAGGCGCGCACAGAGTGACGCAAGGCGGAGAGGCGCGCGCCGCGCCCTGCAGCGGTAGCGCATCTGCCTGAGGGGTAGCAAGGTCGAAGCTTTAATGCCCGGTCGCGGTGTCCAGTGGCACGGCGTGAGCACAGCCGCGGGGTGCGTGGCTTCTTGATTCCCGCCCCCACTCCGTCTGGCGACACGCTCGCGTCGAGATGAGACAGAGAGGCGGCGACTACTACTACTGTTTGCACAGATTGTTGTGCTGACCGCCGGCGGCTGCTGACGCTGACCGATGTTCGTCGCCGACGTCCGCCTAATCATAATGGGCCCGATTGTTAGGCGCCAGAGGAAGGAAGGCGCGCATTACGCGGCTGCGCGTGGACCGGCGCTCGCACCCGTTGTCGGCTCGCCTCGAGGAGATGAGCGAAATCTCATTAGGAGGACGACGAGACGAACCTGCCGCCTTCCGCCGCAGGATCGTTATGGACCGACAAACAACGTTCGATCGCGTCCACTACTACACGGCATTTCCTGTCGCGCACGCGACGCCCGCTGTTGTTCGAGGCTCGACTCGCCGACTAAGGGGGGCTATATATGACGGCGAAGAGCGAAGCTAATCAAGTTTCTTGCGCTCTCGCTCGAGAGCCAAAGTCCGACCGTCCAGTCCAATTAAAGGAGAAAACTCCGACTGAGGACGCCGGAGCAACAGCGCACTTTTAACAACAAAAAGCGCCATCTATTTCGCTCGACCGGAAAAGGTCCCGGGGGCTTGGCTGGAAGGGCTCGGCCTTGCCTGACGAGAGGGGCAGTGCTCGACTCTGCGGCCGAGGCATCAGAATACGAGGCGTGGACTCGCTTTGACGTCGCGTCACGCCAAAAAGTCTTGAATTACCACCCGAGCGAGCCTGGAAAGGCGGATGCGGAGACGAGAGGCTGCCTACGACTGATAGTGGCCTAGCCCGAGTCTCTGGCCCGTGTAGGCAATCAAGCTCGCCGAATAACGACAATACGCGTCGCCGCGTACAGACGAGTCGGCGCTTGCCTCGCGGTGCGGCTCGCTACGATTACGAACAATAGGGAATTAACGAGACCGAAAGGGAGGTAAATCGTTAGCGAGCGTCGGCAACGACTAAGAAGCTTCGTTTGCCTGCCGAGTCCTCTTAATCAGACCCTTTGAGAGGGCGCGCTCGATCGGCACCGCCGCCTAAACAATCAGTGAGGCGTGGCGGAATTCGGATGAGTGTGCGACGCCACCGCAGTCCCTCCCAATGTGTGTACTTACAAGGAATATACAACGCTCTCTGGACGACGGACCCGCTTGTTTGCAGCCTCTCTCCCGCCTGTAATTGTGACGAATGAGCGGAGAGGTGCCCGTTCCCATGACGACGGCCGCAGCAGCTCTCCCAGAGAGAAAGAAGGGCAGCAGGAAAAACCGCACCGAGAATAACAATTGGGCACAATGGCCCTTTGAGGGATTATCCTGTCATCTCGATGAGCGCGACCCTCCTGGCGGCCGCGTCTCCCGACCACCGAGCGGCTCTCGACAAAGGCGGAATAATCAGCGGGACATTAGACGAGGAGGTGGCAGCGGCGGCGGCTGCTTCTTTGGACGCTTCTCTGCGCTTCTCTTACATTGGTCGGGGTGGGTCGTCGATTCGGACGGGCGGCCATCCGTCTTTCACGCGCACGCCACACGCTCGCTGAGCGACGGTTTAGGGGAGCGAAAAAGAGAAAGTGGAGGCGATACATTCGCGGAGATTGGCCGTTAGATAGGGGCAAGCCGACGGCGCCGCCGTCGCGCCGCGCCCTCTAGACGGATTCAAGACGGGGCGCAAAAAAAGGAAGACGCGGGCGCGTGCGAACTTTTTCTGACGACGCACACCACCCGCCAGCCGACCGGTCGGGGCCCATTCGGCTGATTGAATTGAACCGCCGCGAGCCGTCTCATCCCAGACGGCGGCGGGCCGCGGGCGATCACGACGACGGCCGCCCTGCGCGAATCGTCCTCCTTTTGAGAGCGAGAGTTCAAAGCGCAAAGAGCGACGCGCGAAAAGAAGTCGCGCGCCCACAGGTCCGGTATGTCGAACTGTAGGAAGTGGAGACGACGACCTTGTCGACCACTTACAACGTCTCCGACGTCGGCTCGAGTCAACTGGCGCACAATGCGCCCATTGACGGTGGCCAAACAACCGACGCCATTGTGCTGGTCGGAGACGACGACGCGTCGACGCGCGCCGCTAATGCGTCGAGGCGCGGGACGCTTTTAGGCGCGCGGGGCGCCCGCGACGCAAGACGATGTCAAACTCGGCAAGGACTACTGTCACTTCTGGCGATGACTGCATAATATGATGAGCGCCGACGGCGGCTGTCACACAAGACGAGGAGGCTGACTCACAAGGGCCGAAAACACGAGATGATAGGCGTGACGACGCGACGGGAAGGGCAGCACCGGACCCGGCTACAGAAGCCGGCGAACAAACAAGCGGAAACACGCGATGTTGGACGAGCTGTGCGCCAGCTTGAATTGTCGCAGGAGCAAATGGCGAGACAACCTGTTACCGCCCGGCCGATCGACCACCTAGCGGCTCGCCAGACATCTATTCCTGGCACCGGCTCGTCTGGGAGTCCTACTCAGTCAGAGCATCGGATACATGTCACCTAAGCCCGACGTACACGTCGAGAGTCGGAGTAGCAGAGAGCAGGTCGATACAAAGAATAATAGGGAGTAGGGGCGCCGGCGCGTCGCGGTCGTAAACGTTTTGCTTCTGGGTTTTACCGGCCGGCCGCTAGACCACTAATTAGAGTCGGCTTGCGGCTGCGGCGGCCCCCAGTGGCGATTTCAAAGGCCGCGCGGGATGCACCCCCGAGGGCGCAAAGCCTAGAAACAGCTGACGACGATAAAACACGTCGACAGGGGGCAGGACGCGACGCGACGCAAGTTCGCTGTCGAGCCAGCCGCCACCGGTCGAGATTTATGCGCACAACACGTTGCCGAGACTCACAACCGACCGCAGCTGAAGCAGCGTCACACCGGAGTGCGTATACCCGTTGTAAATAAACATGTGCGTAACTACAAGCTGATGCCTATTGACTACTACTACTACTACTACGCAAATTTCATTCCAGTGGTGGACGCTGGCTGCCAGAAGTGGGAAGACGACAGGGACCGCGCGGCGAGAGAGGACGCGAAGGAGCGGGCGTGGTGGACGGCAGCGACGGGCGCCGCGTCACTCAGCTGGCGTGACGGCGCCCCAGTCGGCTCCTCGTCCTCAGTCCATTAGTGGTAATCGGCTAAGAGACAAAACCTCCTTCCTCGCGTCGTGGCCACATGTTGCGCAACCGGAGCTCCGGGGCTGGCCGGCGGCGCGTCGCCGGTCGTCAGGACGCGAACCGCGAAAGGCGCGCACGCACGCACGCACGCGGCGGAGAGCACGCGCAAACTGCGAAGGCGCGCACCGCAGCGGAACTAATAGCTGACTAACCGACAGGTCGGCCGCCTGCGCCGGACCGAGATAAGCCGAAAACTACCTTGTGTGAATCAGAGGCAGAGAGAGAGAGAGAGAGAGAGAGAGAGAGAGAGAGAGAGAGAGAGAGAGAGAGAGAGAGAGAGAGAGAGAGAGAGAGAGAGAGAGAGAGAGAGAGAGAGAGAGAGAGAGAGAGAGAGAGAGAGAGAGAGAGAGAGAGAGAGAGAGAGAGAGAGAGAGAGAGAGAGAGAGAGAGAGAGAGAGAGAGAGAGAGAGAGAGAGAGAGAGAGAGAGAGAGAGAGAGAGAGAGAGAGAGAGAGAGAGAGAGATAGAGAGAGAGAGAGAGAGAGAGAGAGAGAGAGAGAGAGAGAGAGCGTGTCACCCACCTGTTGACACGCGGGACACGGGCAAAAAAAACAGAATCCGACACGGCCACTTCTTCGGCACGCGACGACGCGCGGCGTCGACATCGGCTCCGAGACGACTATTGACAATCTGCTAAAAGCTCCTGTCGGCGCGAGGCGACACCTCGCACCATTAGAGAGGGACGGACGACTCGGCTGATGACGGCCAGGCGGCGGCGGCTGCGCGAGTTCCTCAGTTGGGGCGCGGATTTCGCTGATAGAGAGCGAATAGCGCCCCTTTGGAGGGAATGCCATCGCGTCGCGCCAGACGGCGCTAAGCGGCGTTGTTGCGCGCGCGTGGACCGAACGGCGTGACAGACGCAGCGGCGTCGGCGGCAAGAGGAAAGAATTGAAGAGTTGTGGAAAAACTCTGTGGAGTTGTGGAGTTGTGGAAGTCTTCAGGACGGACCAACCAGCCCGCTGGAGTGTGCGCAGAGAGCGTTGTGGAAGCCGCCCGCGCTGGCGGGAGCGAAAGGTCACTCAACGGCGGCCGTTCGGCCAGCCTTCTCCGTTCCCAAGGGGGTGGAGGAGTGGAGGGGAGAGCTGCCGACCGCGCTCCTAAGAGAGGAACGAGAGCCAACGACCACTACGTTGGAATTGAAGGGCCCACAGTAGAGCACCGAACAGTGGGACCGCGAGAGAGCAACCGGCCAGGGGCACTTTGCAACAAAAACGCGCTTCAAAGTCGCTGACGCGCAGACACAATTCGACGGTCGTGTCCAAATTCGTCGAATCAAAGCGCCTGCTGAGTGAGTCACAAAGCGGAATTGTCCTCGTGGCGCCTACAGTAGCGATAGATATATAGTGGGCCGCGCCACGGCTGGCACAATGGCAGCCGTCCTTGCCGGCCGAGCGCCTCGCGCCGACCATCATCATCATCGACTGAGAGGAGCTGGAGCAGCAGGAGGCGTCGGAGCCACCGCCTCTCAATGGATGGACGCTCGTCAGGGGCGCGACGCGACGCAGCCGCCAAACTCGATTCTCGGGCGCTCGCGCCCCCGGCACAACAATGGTGTCACAACACGGCGCGACTTGATTTCACGCCTCGCGGATTCGAGATGACATTCACAATGTACATAGAGACACGCTCGCGCGCGGGATCGGGAACGTCCGGGACGCGGCTGGCGTGTCCCACACCACCGAATTGTCTGATGGAATAAGAGCGGTCGGGGCGAGATGAGGTCTAGGGATTCGGGAGCTCATGTGCCGTCCAGAATTTACTACTGCCTAGCGCACGCACGCCTCAGCTTTCATGGCCTGCAATCAACCGATGGATCTCCAGACCTACTTGACTATTCAAGAGCGAGTCTCCATTGTCTCTCGGCCAACAGACTACCTACCTCCAGACAAATCCTCTAATTGTCCGTTCCACGACTGATCCTTCTTCCTTCTTCTTCTGAAGGCAGTAAAAGCAGCTCGGGTCCGGAGGCTGGGAAAAGGTGAGAGGAGCTGTCAAGTTGAATGGCAACTTCAAGAGTGACGGCCAGAAACAGACAGGGCAGGGCAGGGCAGGCAATCCAATACGTCCGCGGGCGGGGGGCGCTAAACCTTCGCCAGGAGGGCAGTCGTCTCAGGCCGACCGGCAAATTGCCCTGTCTGCGCGGAAGAGGTCTAATCGCGGTTAAGGAGTCGTTTTTCTGAGACAATAGAGGCGACTGAAGGAGGCGCCAGAGGGCGACGCATTTTCGGAGCTGCTGACGCCACGCGCGCACCTGTCCCCCTTCGTTTATTTGGCTGACGACGCGGAGAGGCGAGGAGTTCACGCAAATGACCGAGAGCAGCAGCCGGGCCGGCGCGTTTACGAGAGGTGTGTGTGCGTGGAAGCTGCACAAGCAAAACGGGGCTGTAAACCGAGGAGCAGCGAGCGCGTCGCGACCTCGGGCCGGCTGCTCGCGCTGGCGGCTCCTTTACGACGAGTGGACGGCCATATTGAGAGCAAACACGGCGGCGGCGGCTTCGGCCAAAGCCGTGTGATAGGGCACGTTGACGTCGTCGTCGTCGAGTCGGTGTTTGCGCCCTCGAGCGCGACGAGACGGAGGGGCAGACGTGCCAATTGCCCTGTTGTGAGGCCACACACGCACACACACATATACGAGGCAGGTGACATGACAAGGGCCTCTCGTCTAGGAAACCCAACGCTGCAGCAGCAGCAGCAGCACCTGATGAGAGAGGGCAAGCGCCACGGACAGGGCCAGCCAGCGTTGTCCCCCAGAAGCCCAAGCAAGAACAAAACAGCCGAGCCGAGCGCCCACTTGAGGCGGAACCCGGCTGGGTGCTGTTTGCTCCGCCCCCCGAGTGGGGGCGGCGTGAAATGCCGACCGCTGAGCCGCGACTGCACTGCACGGGGCAAGCGCGCGGCGCCAACCGTGTGTGTGTGCGTGCGTGCGTGCGTGTTGACACAACGGTAGCCGGCGCGCCGCCGTGTCAATAAGCGCGCGCGCGGCGAGACATTCCGGCAGTGGACGGCGGCGACGACTCGCGTTTATTAGCCGGCCGGCCCGGCCAATTCGACTCCGCCACTGCTGGTCGATCCAGTGCGGTGCCACACTGTCCCGGGTGGACCAACCAGCACAGCAAGCGGGGGTGAACATGTGTCGCCGTATATATTCGGTCGGAGGGCGCGGGCGCTCAGTTGGCTGGTTGGGTGTCTCGGATTGGCCATTAGGGCGGGCCGGGCCGAGGCAATTTGTTGCTGGCGCCCCATTCACGGCCCAACCGCTCGACACTCAAAGCAGACAACGAGCTGTAATGGAATTCCACCGTTTCCAATCCTTCGCGGGCCTCCTGCGCCTCCCACATCCTACTCACTCGTACGGAGCAATGGCGTTAGTTGGCTTACATGTATACGTGGAGAGCTACAATCTCAAAAGCACTACGAAAGTAGACCGATATGCACGATAGATATAGGTATGTATGTACCCATGAATACGCAACAAACTTGTAGTTGGCAATCTAAGCTACCGTAGCCTACCAAGAACCAGAAGCAAAATCTCCTCGCAATAAACCTGTACAAAGGACAATCAGCAGCGACTTCAATTTTATGTGGTTTGAACCAAACTGATTCATTCAAGCACAGAGCATTAAAATGTACTGGGGAAGATCAAATGGAACAAAAAAATCTGCGTGGTATAAAATAATGCGCACTCAGAAAGGCAACGATGCTAAAGATCGGCCAAACTGCCACCGCTTTTAGTGGCCGATTTTTGTCTGGGCCGTCGGTGGCGGCTGGCGTATAGCCGACGCCGTCTGGCTGAGGCATCTGTGCCTCCGCAGCGGCGGCTGTCGTAAACGCGTACGCGTGCGCGTGCGCGCGCGCCAATGTTTCAATTAGCGCGAAGCAAAGAACGCGGCGCGCCATCGTAAAACGACATAAGGGAAGGGGGGGGGGCGGAAACGCCGCCGCCCGCCACCGATCAAAGGAGACGCGAAGGCCCGGCCTACAACACACGGGCTTTACGAGCCAATAAAGCGAAAGGTTATACTTCTATGGGGAGGGGGGGGGGGTTGGATTGGGCAGGAAGGAAAGAAAAACCTACCTGCTGGTTCCTCCGGAGATTAGACGCCATATTTGAAAATTCGACTTCAATTCAACAAGGCTGCATCTCCCAGATGTCGTCGACGCTGACACACACGAGGCCGACCAGAAATGAGGCACGAGTCAATTAGGCGTGCAATGAGGGCAGCATTGTCAGGAGAGGAGCGGTGAGGACTGACTGGCGCCTTGGAGGACGACGCGGCGGCCAGCAGCGCTGCCGCCTCGCCCAGGGCCGAAGCCTTTGTTCCCCGCAAATTGACCCCGGTGCAGATTTTGAAGATAACTCCCATTGTCCAGGTTGCGCATCCACCAATTAGGGGATCGCTCGGCATCGAATTCCTCCCCAGTTCTCGTCGAGCAGCACGCACGCCTGGCCGCTCAAGAAGAAGAAAGCGCTCATCCCCCCCCCTTTCTCTGGGACGCAGCTCAGGATTTGTACAGGAGCGGCAGACGCCACAACAGTTGTACCCCCAGGACCGGGGAGAGGGCTGGTGGTCGAGCAAGCAACTGACGGCGCAACGAGCACGTTAGAGCGTGATTAACGGCACAAGAGTTGAACGAGACGCAGGTGGCAGCCGTAAATCAGGTTCATCCCCTCTCCTCCCGCTTTTGTTCCGCCTTCCTGAGTTCACGTACCGACGTTGCGCTTTTTGCGAAGCGCGAAGTATAATAAGCAGAAGCACATTCACATACTGTTCAGTAGTTGGCGCTGCACATGTCAGACAGAATGGGCCGCAGCGCACTCAGGCCTGTCGATTGTAACTCCGTGATTTAACGACGACAGTCTCGATTACCGTCCGGTCGTATTTTCGCTCTGTCGCTCTGTTTACATTTTCCATTGCCGAGATGGGCAATCGGCCGCGAAACTGTGGGAACGCGCGCACGCGCGCGCGCATCCGCGCGCTACCGACGCGCTGTCGCTATCAAGGCAGCCATCTCGTCTCAGGAGACGCCGCGCCAATTTATTTATTGCCAGCCGCTGCCAGGACCCTTTGATCTGCCGCCCACTACAGCCTCTGTTCAGAATAAGACCTCTGTGGAACGAGCATGTTCTACAGTTGCTCTTAGTGGTCATAGTCGGAAGGTTACGGTAGCGGTCTGAGTGACACAGCAATACTCTTCGCGCCGATTTGTACGGAGATGTCAAGGTAAACAAGACGAGTGTTCTTGCCGTTTACGCGATGTTCATCCGCCGCCTTCTGTCTGTCTGTGGCGACGCCCTGCACAGTCGCTTGAACTGAACGCCACCTGAACTGAACAACCGAATGGGCGGGCACGATTTCATACTTGGCACACAATCACATCGCCAGCAACAAGTGAACGTTTTGCCCTTCGTCTCGTCTTCTTTGTCTGTCAATTCGCTTTGCATGTGCGTTCTTTTAGTATGCTACGTCAGCCGCAGTAATGGTAGATTCAACCCTAATATGTGACCACTTCTCAATGCGGGTTTTTGAATTTTCGATCGCCTATAACTTTTGATTGCCTGAACGGATTTCGACGCGTTATGGCGCAAATGAACCGCCTTCTTCTGGGGCATCGAATGCGCCATAACGCGTTTCCTTGCTTTCTTGAAAGCGGTCAATAGTTCCAAAAATGTTCCAATTTTGTGGCTTTTTTCGTGTTCTCTGCCAGGTTTTTAGAACGGCGCTCGCGAACGCCAGGACCTATCGCGACGAAACTTGGTATGTGAAGCCGTCTAGTGATGGGAATGTTGCATGCCAAAGGATTTGTGTGTACTTCGTACCGATCTCGAGATATTGCCGATTTTATCCAATTATCGATTGATTTCCTTGGAAATGGGCCACAAATTTTGTGCCCTATAGGCGCTTTAACGGTACATCGCAGCGCTTCGCTGTAAAGGAGAAAGTTGGTCGACATGACATGACTTGTGTTACTTTCAACAATTGGACCAAATTGGACGCACCAAAATATTTCCCCCATTATATCAATAACGGAAATTGGCGATATTTCGGTGTGGTTAGGTCGGATGGCCTAAACATCAATAATAAAGTTGATCGCCCTTCGATGTAGAACATTTCATTCCTTGAAGTCAACACGATCCGACGCACCAAAATATTTTCACTTCCGGGATAATCGATAAATATCGATATGGGTAGGTCGGATCACTTTGGCCAAAACACAAAGGTTGACCGCCTGCACGTGCAGATCATTTTGTTTCTTTACACCGCTATGCTCCGACGAAAAAATATGGCACTACAGATGAGCACGCACGCACGCACAACAAATGGGTTGCTTCACACGAAACTTGAGGGGGGTAGGTAGGTCCGATCACTTTGGCAAAAACGCAAAAGTTGACCGCCTAGTCATGGTGATCATTTCCATACTGTACATCACTATGCTCTGACGCAGCAATATTGCACTGCATGTGCATGCATGCATGTATGTCTGCTAGGCTGTTGGTACTTTGCTTTACTTCAATTTTGCCTTGTTCGATTCAGTCACAGGTACATTGCATTGTGTGTGAACCTGCGTCAGTGAACGTGTGTGTGCGTATTTGCGTGCGTGCGTGCGTGCGTGCGTGCGTGCGTGCGTGCGTGCGTGCGTGCGTGCGTGCGTGCGTGCGTGCGTGCGAGCGAGCGAGCGCGCGTGCGTGCAAGCATGTGAGCGTGCGTTCGTGCGTGCATGCTTGCGTGTGTTGAATTGCAGAAACCCCCTCATCTTTCGAAAAAACACTGTATTAAGGAAAAATTTGCAGGGGGCTGCAAAAAAAGGAGAATATGTGACACTCTATTGTTGAAGTCCAGTTTGAAAAGAAGTGGTATTAAGGCATATACCCCCACTGATTTCTAGCCACTTCCGCATTGCAGTTGATCAACTCCACTTTGAACAAACCATGTATAAAATCCGAACCAAGCACAGCAACAAGTCACATATTCGGCGATTTTTGTGCGAGCCATCTCACTCAGCCAAGCCAAAATGCCGCAAACGTCCATCAATTCATATCTCATCTCTCTCAAACGTTGTCATTGCCCATTTCCATGGACCTGACACAGCTAAAGTTCCTGCAGAATCAATTGGTCCCTTGCTAAAATTTTTGCAATGTCAGTTGTTGATACTGTACAGCTGGTGATGTCGATGTGTAGGCGAGAGGCACATATCTATATTACTAAAGCACAATGTCTGTCTGTCTGTCTGTCTGTCTGTCTGTGTGCAACGCAGCCCAGAGAGTTGTGCTGGATGGATTGAGCTAAAATTTTGTATGAAGCTGCCGTGGGAAACTTCACCGTCATTTAAGGGCCGGATTTGCGATAGCTACCGTAATTCGTGAGTTATGCAAATTGCGCATACGTGTTTGATCGAATTTGAGAATTCAGTGTCAATTCTGCTTGGGATATATGTAATCGACCGTGCTGATCACGAATATCACATCCGTTTTCCAGTGCGATACCGTAATCGCGAGATACGACGCATTGAATATGCAAATTGCGTTTGATCGAATTTGAGAATTCAGTGTCAAATCTGCTTGGGGTGTATGTAATCGACCGTGGTGATCACGAATCTGGCATTCGTTTTCCAATCTGCTGCAGTAATGACAAGATATAGCATTATCCTTTTCTACAGTAGTATGACTGTTTGTTGGTTCTGTCTGCAATGCAGCACAGAGTTCTGCTGGATGAGCTTGAGCTGAAACTTCTTTGTATGAAGCTTGCTTCGCGCATTTTACCATCAAAATAAGAGTGGCACTACTGAAGCTATCGTAATCCATGCGTTATGCAAATATAAATGAATTATATGATAATACAGCACATTTTATGCGTGCTTCTGACTTATCAGAAGTGTTTA
This sequence comes from Paralinhomoeus sp. GSCO2_6, assembly GCA_030248085.1. Lineage (NCBI taxonomy): Eukaryota > Metazoa > Nematoda > Chromadorea > Monhysterida > Linhomoeidae > Paralinhomoeus > Paralinhomoeus sp. GSCO2_6. The sequence goes on along the minus strand of JASAMY010003132.1, from coordinate 4,285 downwards.
GAAAACAGTTCTGTACAGATCAATGGTGTAGTGCCTATGATGTCCGTTACTTTTCTGGAGCTCCTGGGATCAAACCTCTGCCATAAGAATACTTGTAACTTTTTTGTTTATAACTTTTTTGTTTTGCACGTGTTTATGCTATAAAAACTTGAACTTTTTATTATTTTTTACTTTGTTTTACAGGTGTTAGCGCTATAAAAACTTGTATCACACGCACATGCACGCACGCACGCACGCACGCACGCACGCACGCACGCACGCACGCACGCACACGCACTGGACATGGACAGCGCACGTACGCACATGCACGCACGCACGCACGCACGCACGCACGCAAGCACGCACGCACGCACGCACGCACGCACATGGACACGGACACGCGCACGCACATGCACGCACGCGCGCACGCACGCACGCACGCGCGCACGGACGCACGCACGCACGCACTCACGCACGCACGCACGCACGCACGCACGCACGCACGCACGCACGCACGCACGCACGCACGCACGCACGCACGCATGCACATGGACGTGGACACGTGCATGCACGCACGCGCACGCTCGATCGCACGCACGCATGCAGCACACACGCACACACACACGGACGCACCCACGTACGCACGCACGCACGCACGCACGCACGCACGCACGCACGCACGCACGCACGCACGCACGCACGCACGCACGCACGCACGCACGCACGGACTCGCGAGTGCGCGCACGCACGCATGCGCGTGTATGTGTTAGCGTTTTAGTTGTGCGTTGTTTTAGTTTTTCTTGGCATTGAGCACTGATCGTCGACGCATTAAACGTAATAAATGAAATATTGTGGTGCGTTTTGCCCGGTCCAATGGCCCAATGAACTTGGATTTCCCCGAAAAAGAAAACGGCTGAAAACAATTGATGCGTCCGCGTCCGCTGCTGCGTCCGATAAAAACTTTCTTAATTTTAGGCTTTGCTTAGGCTTAGTCGAGACCTTGCTTAGGCTCATGCTTTGGCTTTGATTTGGCTTAGGCTTATGCTTCGCTTAGGCTTAGGCTTAGGCTTAGGCTTCGCTTAGGTTTCGGACGCAGGACGCGGACGCAACAATTGTGCTTTGCCAAAAAAAGACGACGTAAGGAAGACACAAGCCCAAGCCCGCCGAAAACCGCCCGCCCACGGCGCGCTGGAATGGAATCGGAAGCGTCGGTCCGCGATCCTAGCTTAGACCAGGTCCAAAGGCCTTGCGCCTGCAGATCAAGGTGCATGAACATACATATGTGAGCAATCATGCAGATTACAAAAAAGCCTATTATTATTAGCTGACTCTGAAGGGCTGATTAAAACAATTAGCCTACTGCCTATATGGGATTTATGGTGTGTCTGCTCAAGATGGTATAGTGCCTAATTTTTACTATCGAATGTAATGACTGGAGATGTAATGACGCAAGAATAAAGCGTTACAACAAAAAAGGTGAAATGTTTTCCTGCATTGCAGAAGTGCATTGGTTGCATTGGTTGACTTCCTTTGGCTTTTGCTGCAGCACTTTACAGATTCGTCATTGTTGTTTTTAAACTGAGCATTCACAGCATGATTTTATGACACATTGTATTGATGATGAGTCACTACTGAGGACATGAAAATATTGATAATGAATCACTCTGAGCACGTTTTTAATGATGAATGACAAATGACAAAAGAGATGAAAGGTTTCTCAGATATAGCAAAATCTCTGCCTATTCTCGCCCCCAACCCCCCATTGGTCATTGAGCTGCTCGACCTTTTGGGGGCCTCTGGGCGATAAACTATTTTCGGGCTCTCCCCCTCTCTCCCCCCCCCCCCCCCCCCCCCCCCCTTGCACCGGTTCATGGTCTCCTTTGTGTGCGCGTTTTGTGCATGTTTCGGATTGTTCGTGCTGGGTTGCGAGAGCAAAACGTTTTTGAACATACATTGTACAACACACACAAACAGACACACCGAAAAGCCTATGCTTTCCCCCCCCCCCCCGCCACATAGCATCACCACAGAAAATAATACAAAACTTCTGCAAATGAGTCTCAGCGCATGTCTCCAATTTACGTCATCGGTGTGTTGATATGAAATTTATTTAAAACAGAGTGGGTGTTACAAGCATTTCTTTAGTATTCATGCAAATGCGTTGGTTGACATGCACTGGCTTTGGTTGACCTGTATTCCAACACTTTGCAGTTTCATCATTGCAGTGCTTCATCATTGTACAAATGAGTATTCTCAACATTATTTTATTTCATGAGACAAATTGATGTTGAACCACTTTGGAGAACTTTGCAAGCAGGAGTCCTGAGTTGAAGCGGCTAGTACGTACTACAATCCTGCTCCATTCCCTTCCGGCATTCCACCCAATGATGAACTGTTTGTATAACATTTGTGTAGTGCCCTAATGCTTGCATGAGTGCTGCGTGCGTGCGTGCGTGCGTGCGTGCATGCGTGCATGCGTGCGTGCGTGCGTGTGTCCGTGCACGCGTACGTGCGTGCGTGCGTACGCAAGTGCGTGCGTGCATGGGTACGTGCGTGTGCGTGGGGTTCCATGGGGCATGTGCTAATTTCTCACATTCAATCTATGTAAATGTCAGTCAGTTCCAGTTGCCGCATTTTTCGCTGCACATTTCCTTCCATTGCAAGCGAACACAAAAATCGCCGAATATGTGACTTGTTGCTGTGCTTGGTTCGGATTTTATACATGGTTTGTTCAAAGTGGAGTTGATCAACTGCAATGCGGAAGTGGCTAGAAATCAGTGGGGGTATATGCCTTAATACCACTTCTTTTCAAACTGGACTTCAACAATAGAGTGTCACATATTCTCCTTTTTTTGCAGCCCCCTGCAAATTTTTCCTTAATACAGTGTTTTTTCGAAAGATGAGGGGGTTTCTGCAATTCAACACACGCAAGCATGCACGCACGAACGCACGCTCACATGCTTGCACGCACGCGCGCTCGCTCGCTCGCACGCACGCACGCACGCACGCACGCACGCACGCACGCACGCACGCACGCACGCACGCACGCAAATGGGTTGCTTCACACGAAACTTGAGGGGGGTAGGTAGGTCCGATCACTTTGGCAAAAACGCAAAAGTTGACCGCCTAGTCATGGTGATCATTTCCATACTGTACATCACTATGCTCTGACGCAGCAATATTGCACTGCATGTGCATGCATGCATGTATGTCTGCTAGGCTGTTGGTACTTTGCTTTACTTCAATTTTGCCTTGTTCGATTCAGTCACAGGTACATTGCATTGTGTGTGAACCTGCGTCAGTAAACGTGTGTGTGCGTATTTGCGTGCGTGCGTGCGTGCGTGCGTGCGTGCGTGCGTGCGTGCGTGCGTGCGTGCGTGCGTGCGAGCGAGCGCGCGCGCGTGCGTGCAAGCATGTGAGCGTGCGTTCGTGCGTGCATGCTTGCGTGTGTTGAATTGCAGAAACCCCCTCATCTTTCGAAAAAACACTGTATTAAGGAAAAATTTGCAGGGGGCTGCAAAAAAGGAGAATATGTGACACTCTATTGTTGAAGTCCAGTTTGAAAAGAAGTGGTATTAAGGCATATACCCCCACTGATTTCTAGCCACTTCCGCATTGCAGTTGATCAACTCCACTTTGAACAAACCATGTATAAAATCCGAACCAAGCACAGCAACAAGTCACATATTCGGCGATTTTTGTGCGAGCCATCTCACTCAGCCAAGCCAAAATGCCGCAAACGTCCATCAATTCATATCTCATCTCTCTCAAACGTTGTCATTGCCCATTTCCATGGACCTGACACAGCTAAAGTTCCTGCAGAATCAATTGGTCCCTTGCTAAAATTTTTGCAATGTCAGTTGTTGATACTGTACAGCTGGTGATGTCGATGTGTAGGCGAGAGGCACATATACGTACTACAATCCTGCTCCATTCCCTTCCGGCATTCCACCCAATGATGAACTGTTTGTATAACATTTGTGTAGTGCCCTAATGCTTGCATGAGTGCTGCGTGCGTGCGTGCGTGCGTGCGTGCATGCGTGCATGCGTGCGTGCGTGCGTGTGTCCGTGCACGCGTACGTGCGTGCGTGCGTACGCAAGTGCGTGCGTGCATGGGTACGTGCGTGTGCGTGGGGTTCCATGGGGCATGTGCTAATTTCTCACATTCAATCTATGTAAATGTCAGTCAGTTCCAGTTGCCGCATTTTTCGCTGCACATTTCCTTCCATTGCAAGCGAACACAAAAATCGCCGAATATGTGACTTGTTGCTGTGCTTGGTTCGGATTTTATACATGGTTTGTTCAA
>JASAMY010002320.1:0-22731 GCA_030248085.1 Paralinhomoeus sp. GSCO2_6 | reverse complement strand
TCTCTGGCCCCCGCGTCTAGATATTCTTGTTTTGCAAAAGTTCGCATAAATATAGACGAAAAAGATCGAAAAATGGCCGCTGAAATGAATCTGCAGAGTCTGACACGCGTCGACGTGTGCGCCGAGCAGATTTTGGAGCGCGCCACGCAGTGCGCCCTCTACAACTTTGACACAAAGTCCAATTCTTGGGTGGATAAATAAATACTGTTGTAACTTTTAATGAATTCTTTTATTTTTAGCATTTATTTTCAGACGAAATCGGAGACCGAGGGCTGTCTGTTCGTATACAAGAGGGCGGCACCCCCTTTCTACAGTCTAGCAATCAAGAACCGCAATTCTCTACAGGACTATATAGAGCCGATTACTCAAACCGTTAATTTCGACTTTAAACCGCCCTATCTGTACATGAGGACGCAGGAGGGTGTGTGTGTTTTTTCATGGGTTTAATTTAATTTAATAAAATGATAAATTTGAGGGAATTGCAGGCGACATCAAAGGGATTTGGTTCTACGCGGAGGAGGAGGCGCGGCGGCTGACTTCGCTCATTTTGAAGTTTTTTCTAACTTAGTTTTGTTTAATAAATTAAAAATTTTTTAGAATCTTTTTGTTTAGACTTCAACAGGACAAGACAGGCGCGTTGAAGTTTGGCAATGGCTCAGCAAAGTCAACCGCAGATCACAAACCGTCGTCAGCCAAGAAAAAACAAAGCGGCAGCAGTGGCAGTGCTGCAACCAAACTGCAGAAGCCAATAGCGCAACTGGCTGCAGCCACAACGCCGCCTAGCAAAGTGTTTTCTTGTTTTCTGTGTATGTGCGTGTGTTTTTGAATCATAGGTGTAGATTGGGTCAAAAGCCAGGGGGGAGTGGCTGGGGGTTTTGAGGGGGGGGGGGGGGGGTCTCCCGCCATCCCGCCGGAATCGAAAATTGTGGAGGAGGGGTGGTCGAAGTGGAAGATTTCGGACCAAAATAGCGTGTAAATCGGTGCTTTTTGTTTGAAAATGTGACAAAACAATGCCTAAATAGCACTTTTAAGCGTTTTTGGGTCACACTACACTGAAAAGCAAGCAAAAACACGCATCTTTAGCCATTTTTTCGATATTAGCAATGGCCAGGGGGTCACTCCCACAAAAAAGTGGGATCCCTTGGCCAGGGGGGCTAAACCCCCCCCCCCCTATACAACCGTTGTGTGGGGGGTCAGCCAGCGTTCAGCCAACAATTCTTTTCCTATCCATGGATTTTCTCGTGCTGTCGCTGCCCGAGATTACCGATAGCGTCCTTCCGAATGACTTTGGCTAATTATACCGCTCTAGACGGTGAGGCGTTATGAAGATGGGCCATTGACGGCCTCCTAGCGTTGCCCCCTATCCAACCATTGCTCCTGTTACATATCTCACGTACTAAGGATGCGTTCGTGCTTGCGGGGCCTCGGTGAATGCTTCCCTCTTCAGCCGAGCGAGGGGGGAGCGCCCCCTCCCCTCCTGCAGCAGCTGATGCAGTCGCAGCTGCCCTCGACCGTATCTTCTGGGTCCCCCAAGGGCCACCCTAGGTCCGGCCCCCAGTCGGCGGCCGCCAACAAGAGTGAATCGTCGCCAGTCCAGCGCGCGCAGAATGCAACGGTAGGAATCTTAATTTTTTTTTGTTTCTACTTGTATTTAGTATTTTGTTTTTTTTTCTAATTGTTTAACCCTGGGTGGTTGGTACTTAGCGAAATTGCGATCGCAAAAGGGTGGCCTGTACCTTTAATAGCCCCCCCTCACATCGGCTTACTCATGTGTGTTGGATTCCTCATTGCTACCTTCTAAATTAATTAATTAATTAATTAGAAAGTAATTTGCTATTCCACTCTAGCGACCACTGGACCTCAATGAGGACATGCCGACATTGACAGCGGCCGAACAGAGACGGCTCGAAGAGGAGGAAGACGCGTTCGAGATTTTAAAATTTTTTAATTTTTTTTTAATGCAAAATTCGATTTTTCGAGTTCTCTGCCTGCAGAGGATCATTTTTGCCTGAAATCTGTAAAAAAAAATGACAGCGTTCTTCTCACATGCGTAACTCAGTGGTACCGCGGTGGGAGTCGAACCCCCGACCACGCGCGTGCCGGGACGACGTCCTACCACTGAGCTACTCGCTCTAAACATTTTTTTTTCAATTGTTATTCTTTCATCTGTTGATTATTCTAATTACCTTTCAGCCTCGAGGCGGAACTGCGCGAGGTCGATGCGAGCCTGAGGCGAGGTCTCGATCCGCAGGAGCCTAACGAAGTACTCTACGAATAATTGCGAAATTCAGGAAATTTGTCAAATTTTCTTTTGTATTTAGGTCTTTGAAGACAGCGATTCGACCGCGCCCACGGAAGGACTGCTGAAGACGCCGGCGTTTTACCTGATGGGTGCGGTGGTGTATCGACTATTATTGTGCGCTTTCGCGCAGTTATGCACGCACGCACGCGCACACGCACTGACCATACCTGTAAAGCCCGATTTATAACCATGGGACACGGACACGGACACGGACACGGACACGCAAATATCCGGCCCCGATTTATAACCATGGATCTTTTCGCAACGGATGCGGCTCAAAATTGAAGCATACAGTAAGAAAAAACGCTACGACAGTACCGTGCCTACACTAGTTTTAGAATTGTCCAAATTGTTTAAAATATCGGAAAAAGTGAACGTTAAAGTCGATAAACGGATGAACGATGACGTTAAACGGATCAAAAACTGTTTACCTATATCCGTCCTTAGCGCTGCGCGGGATTTGCGCAAGGCGCGCCATTTCAAATGTAGGAAGGGATACGGGTGTCCGGGGGACAAAAGATAAAAGTTGGCCAACTCGTGTCCGCGGACTGTCCGGGGGACAGGTCCATGGTTATAAATCGGGGTGTCCGTGTCCCTTGCCGTGTCCGTGTCCGTGTCCGTGTCCCACGGTTATAAATCGGGCTTAACCGGGTCAGAGCGATTGGTGGGGGGGGGGGGGGGGTGTCTGCAGCAAAAAGTGGTGGGAGCTGGCCACTTTTTTAGTTATTCTGGTACTCTTTGTTCAAAAATGGGCATAAATAGGGTCTAGACAGTGCTATTTAGCTGTTTTATGGTCGTATAACACCGAAAAGCACTGAAAATCACCAACATTTACTCACTTTTATCGTTTTGGACGGTTTGGGGTTTGGGTGGGTGTTGAAAAATAGTGGGGGTAATCTCCTCATCCCCAGTTACAGGTATGGTGCTATGCGGGCCATTGCCGGCCTCCTAGCGCTGTTGCCCCAAATCCAACAACCACACGCATGTACATGTACAGCTGCTTTCCCGGTTCAGACTCCAGTTCGCTGGCGCCGCCCCTTCGACCGGTGGGCACCGCAGCGACCGACCTCAGCATGATCGCCGAGAGGGGTACCCCCGACCGCCTCGAGCAGGAGGAGACCCCCCTCGAGGGGGACGCCGCCAGCCCCCCTCCGGCAGGGTACCCAGCCTACAACGGCACGCAACCGCAGCAAAGCGTCCAAATGCCGGCCGTCGCGTCGTCCAGCTCCGTGAAACCGGTTTCGCTGCTGGGCACAGGTGCCTGTACCTCAGTTGTCTTGATGTAAATGACGTCAGTGTTTAAGCCCCCCCCTCCCCCGGCCCAGTTGCACGTAGGCTGCGCGAGGGTCACTAGCGGATCCAGAAGGGGGTCTCCCCCTCCTGTCAGCTCAGAGTGGGGGGGGGGGGGAGAAGACGGAAAGAAGGACGAGCACAGGGCAACAGTGGCGGGCAACAGCCAGGGGGGGGGGGGGCGTTTGCCCCGCCCAAAAATTTGAGAGACCCGATTTTTTCCACAGGGGGTACCCTTACGAAAATTCCCGGTTAGACACAAACAGCTGTCTTGCCCCTCCCAAATCCAAATCCTGTCTACGCCACTGCAGTTCAAAGTAGGCAGATTCGTTCGTTTTCCTTGGATTAAGGCACTCAAAGCGTAAAATTTTCGCCTGTGACGCTGTGATTCTATTGCAATCCACTATTGTGTGTTGAAAATAGTGCAAACAAGGGGGGGGGGTAACTTCCAAATGCCTACCCCCTCCCAGTAGGTGGGCTGGGCGGTGCCGCGGATGGAACGCGCACCAAGTTTTGCATGCGTTTAGAAAGATTTTTTTCAGAAGATCTGAGCCGTATGCGTCTTCGGGAATCGGAGCAGCTGCCGGCGCTCCACCCCCTCACCAAGGACCAAATGTCCCAGGCGATTTCGTACATGCTGAAGGTGGTGATTTTTCCTTTTTTTTATTACTTTTTTTAAAAATTTTATTTTATTTTTTGCATTTAGCACGACCAAGGGTTCGTCTCCCAACTTCACGAGGCCTATTTGAAGAGTCTGAACGAGACGTTATTTTCCAACCGGAAATGACAAAAAAAACTTAAAACGAACTTTATTTGCTTGTACTCCAGTCTTCTGCTTTTGAGACTGAACCCCGCTCTAAAAGCGATCATACGGCGCTCTCTAAATTCGATTCTAAATGTAAGTATAAGGTGAAAAGTAGAAACCTAGATAGACGGGTCGGGCCACTGTAAAGTTTACTTGAAAAAACGGTGGTTGTTGCAGTTACAGTTTGCGCGTGCGTGCGTGCGTGCTGTTGTCACCCCCACCCCTTTGCGACGGCGCTATGACTGTTTTCCTGCGGACAATCGCTCTGTTCTGCTGTGCGCATCTGCCTTGATGGAGCAACGTCGTTTTTTTTGTGTTTCTTAAAAAAAACAGCTAGCGCATGCGGTGACTGGAAGACCTCTTTTCAAAGTGCGTCCGGCAAGGGGGCTGCAGAAGTATAGTGCCCCCAGCCAGGCACGATCATTGCTGTTACGGTATCGCTTCTTCTCCGCTACGATCAGAAAAGCAAATGGTGAACTGGAGTAGCCGCAATTCGAGTTCGGCTGTCGTTAGGTTTCAAAAGTTCAGTAATTGATGCTAAACTTCCGAGCGGGAAACTGACACTGACGGTTTGATTGGTTGGCACTTCATTGAGTTCTGTCGGCAGAGAGGGCGCGTCTGCCGGCACGCTCGCACAAGCATTGCTATGCTTGGCCTAGTGGTAGAGAATCGGCCTCTTGCGCGCACGGTTCTGGGTTCGATTCTTGTTGGATCCACCAGGACTTCCCTCTCGATGGATTTTCGCCTGCCGTCGCAGCTTGGATTACTGCTGGCGTTCTTCCGAATGTCTGGCTAATTCTGCGGCTCTAGACGGGAACGCGTCATGGAGATGCCATATGGGCCATTGACAGCCTCCTAGCGTTGCCTAAAATCCAACAACAACAATTTGCTGTGCTGTTTGCCTGTTGCATGCGTTGCCCTTCCGTTGCGCGTCGTTTCATCCGCTTGCCATCCCATGTTTGTGCGTCTTTCGCGACGCGAAATGCAGAGTCGCTGTCTTTTTGCGGCTGACTGCGCTGGCGTCGCGCCCGTTATGGCGTCGTCGTCGGCGCGCCGCGCGCGCGCGCGGCGTTGCAGACCGCGCGCCGGCGCCGGCGCCTGCGCGCGGCGCGCGCTCGCTCCAGCGCGCCGCCGCTTCGTGAAACCTGCTTCGGCAGCCGAGAAATTGGGGCGCCAATCGCCGCCGGCAGCGGCGCGTCGAGGCGCGACCGCCGCTTAAAGACGCCGGCGACGGGAGGACGAGACGCTGTCTTCTCCTCCGCACAACAACAACCCTCCTTTCTTTCTTCGAAACAAGAGAGAAAAGCCCAAGCCAACAAGAGTCATGGTGGACTACGATCGTTTCGAGAAGTGAGCCGTTGCTGTTGGGTTGTGAGTGACGAAGGAATGGATGGATGCTTGTTGGTTGAGAATATGGCGAAGAACTTTTGTAGTGTGTGTGCGAAGAACGTAGGAGAACGAGGAACCACAGAATACAGTAGCCGGAGATTACGGTAGACTGCGATAGAATCGGTTCAGAGTATTTCAGGATTTTGAATTTGTTGTGAATGCGCCCACCAAAACGGCCTTACCTACGCAGATTCAGTTTTACTCAAAATTACATGCAGTCCTTCCTACCGTAATCTTCAACATTTTTCTTCCATGTTGTTGCAGGCACGATGAGGAGGACGAGGGCTCGCTGCGGTTCGTGGCGTTCGCGGCGGTCTCGCTGTCGACGATCGCGATCACGGCCTGCCTGATCACCTTCCCGCTCGTCTTCCACCACGTCCAGACGCTGCAGGCGGGCGTGCAGGGCGAGGTCGAGTTCTGCAAGACGACCAGTCGGCAGATGTGGCGCCGCATGAGCCAGGCACCGAACCAGTTCAACGGCGAGAAACTGGAGGACGGCCTCGACCTGCTGTTCCGCGCCACCCGTCAGGCGGAGGAGGACCGCTGCTGCACCTGCCAGCAGGGCCCGCCAGGACCCAACGGCAACCCCGGACGCGACGGCAACCCGGGAGCCGCCGGCGGAGACGGAGGCCCCGGAGAGGCGGGACCCGACGCCGCCGCGCGCGACGTCCTCCAGGTTCGACGCGACGCGCATGGACGCCGAGACGCGGCTGGACGCGCACCATCGCTCGTTTCAGCCCGCGCCGCCCCAGTGCCCCTGCGACGAGGTGCCCGGACCCGCCGGCCCCAAGGGCCGTCCCGGCGCGCCCGGCCTCGACGGCCGTCCCGGCGGCCGCGGCCAGCCAGGCAACGCCGGACCCCAGGGCCCGCAGGGCGGCCCCGGCCAGCCAGGCCGCGCCGGCCAGCCCGGCAACCGCGGCGCGCCCGGCCAGCCCGGCGACTCGCGACCGTCCGGCCGCGCCGCTCCCGCCGGCCCGCCCGGCCCCGGAGGCCGACCCGGCCCGCGCGGCAACCCAGGACCCCAGGGCCCGTCCGGCCAGCCGGGTCAGCCCGGAAGCGACGGTCAGGCCGGTCCCGACGGCCAGCCCGGCAACCCCGGCCGCCCGGGACCGCCAGGCAAGCCCGGCGACGAGGGACCTCCCGTACGTTTCCGATCTTCTTTCAAAAATTCCCGCGAGAAATTCTCACACAAAATTCAGGGCCAAGAGGGTGGCTGCTCGCACTGCCCGCCGCCCCGTCTGGACAGCGGCTATTGAGGAGCGCCGCCGCCGTCGTCGACGTCCAGAGAATAGGAGAAGACCGCCGTCGATTTTGTCCCAATTCCCAGCCCAAATCCCAACGCCCGCAGCTGATAGCAACATCGCTAGAACCTGCCTCTTACTAGCGACAACCGTAGCAGCAGTAGCGCATCCCAAACGGACATCCTGAGCTCTCAAAACCACCGGTAAAGCAACCTCAGTAGAAATAGAATAAAGAAGCTAGCGCATGATGAAGTTTGGCAAACGCGGACAAGAAATCGGGCACTCAGCCGCGCATACACCTGCAAAAAAAATCGCATTGAAAAAGTGAAACGCGAGCGGCCGTTGTGTCGGCAGCCAGTTGCGCTCTTGGCTTCTGAATTCTGGTCTGCTGCCACTTTGTTCTTTCCGAGCTGACCACTGCGTGCAATGCGCGGCTTCATCCTCGGATATCGTTGAGCCCTAGCTCTAATGGTACTGTTGCTGCTCTGTCGAAACCTCTGTCTGATCTAAGGGCTGACGACGGCACACAGCGCTAACCCATAGCCAGTCAATCAAGATTTGTCAGGCGGCACATACCAGTTGCCATTGTCTCTACTAGGCAGCGAGCGGCATATGTTGTGGACTCTATACCACTAGAGCTAGTTCTCATCATGAGTCATGATTCACGACTGGCAGTAGCCGGGCAGGAATTGGGCTCCGACTTCAAATTTTCGTCCAAATGACCCGTCCATACAGCTTGTGTGGCGCGGGTTAATCTCAAAACAAAAAGCCTCTTGCAACCACAGATACGCACATCGTTGACATGAACAAACTGCATGGTGTGTGTGTGCGTGCGTGTGTGTATGTCTTCAAAATTGCAACGCCACGCGTGCGAGAGCGTGCTGAATTCAACTTTTTTGCACTTCGCAACGGAAGAAAATTGCGATACACTGACAAAGATGAGCTCAACGGCACAGGGAGTAGGCAGATGGCGCACAACAATGCAGCAACAACTCCCTATTAAAATTAGGCGCACCCATTACAGTCTCAACGAGCTTGTGATATGGAGCATTTTGCCTAACAACGTACATGTAGCGAAACAATTTCGAAAGAACGAATCCTCACTAGTAGGTACAACCCTGAGCTCCATCCAACAAGAGGATAGAAATCGGTTCCACACATATCTGTAACCATACCTGTAACCACAAGTCTGGAAGAGTGGGGGGGGGGAGTAAATGGCCGAATTCTGGGGGGGGGGGGGGGGTGTCTGGAGCAAAAAGTGTGTGTGTGTGGGGGGGGGGGTAGCTGGCCATTTTTTAGTTATACTGGTGCTTTTTGGTAAAAAAAAAATGGTATAAATAGGATCTAAACAGTGTCATTTACCTGTTTTACGGTCATAAAGCGCTGAAATACACCAACATTTACTCACTTTTATCGTTTTAGACAGGGTGAAAATCGCTTGGGAAAATTTTGGAAAGGGGGGGGGGGTGTTGGGGAAATAGTGGAGGAGGGCTAACCCCCAGTTACAGGTATGGTTCCACAGATCCGTTGATTGGTCAAATCAATTACCGTTGTCCGAGCCCTAATGTCCACTCCCGCAAAAAAATTGCCCTTAATCCCACAACAACTATCTTTTTCAACAATCAATTCTCATTCTAAAGCTCCATCTCCGCGTCCGATTCTTCCCTCTTTTGGTCTGTCGGTTCCGTCTCGACAAGCTCCAAGTACTTCAGGGCCATATTCACGTCTTCCACAGCGACGCCCAGCTTGAGTCTGCGACTGGCGATGGCGCCGCTTTCTCCGGCAGATCGAGAAGTCAGCAGCAGACGCTGAGCGACCAAGCTGCGAATCACCTCGCCGTAAAGGATGCCCAGAGGCTCGCACTCCACGTCTGGAAGGCAACTGGCGTGCGTGCGTGCGTGCGTGCGTGCGACACATAATGGGGTTCGGTCTGGGGGGGGGAATAGATCCATACCTGTAACCGGGTCGGAGCGAGTGGGGATTGGAAGGACTCCCAATTACAGTACAGGTAATGTCAGATCACCATCTCGGGAGAATTGAGTGGGTAGATAGGGCGTTCTGGAAGAGTTCAATTGTCAAGGCAAAGCAAAACAGCGATCTTGTGCCACCTTAAGGTCAGAAAAAAACGCTTTTTTTTTGTGGGGGGCGGGGAGTGGGAGAGGGGGGGGGGATGAGGAGAGAGGGTGGTGGAGAGAGGGTCCGAGACCCTTCTGCAACGTCTGGGGAGTACGCGGGTTTGAAGAGGGGGTTGGTCAAAGATGGGTTAAAATAGGCTATAATACATAGCGTTATTTAGCTGTTTAAGGGCAACGCCAACAAAACGCTGAAAAAGACGAAAAGTGCACCACTTTTTGTACTTGCTCGTAGACAAGTTGGAAAACTTCCGGAGGGGGAGCTGGATAGGGGCCAATTTCCGACTGGGGGCCTCAACCCAGTTACATGTATGATTGGGGGGATTGCCCACTCTCACTCATTGCCGGGGGGGGGGGACCTTCTGGGGGGAGCTGCCGACCCTTTTAGGGGCCAGCCGCCCAGGATCGGGCTGACCGGGTCTCATCTCTCACTAGCAGCGGTTGATTGTGACCAGAGAGAGAGGCCCCCGCGATCATAGTAGCGGCCCACACGCAAACAAACCAACAAACAAAAGCTGCTGACCCTCGAGTGCACAGAGCTGCTCGTACTGCGAGGCCAGGGCGCCCACGTCGGTCTCGTCCCGTCCGGTGCGGTGGAATTCGGCGACGGCAGCGCGCAACGCCAGCCGCTCCTGCGTCGAGCAGGCGGACACGAACGCCGTCTGCGGCGTCGTCGCCAGCCGACGCAGCGCCGAACGCACCTGAACATACGCCAGCGTTGTATTTTGTTGTTGGATTAGGGGCAACGCTAGGAGGCCGTCAATGGCCCATATAGCACACCCATCTCCATGACGCCATCCCCTGTCCAGAGCCGGCAATCGGCCAAAGACTTTCGGAAGAACGCCGTCTATAATCTAGGGCAGAGATGGCACGAGAAAATCCGTCGAAAATCCAGCGCCAGCGTATGGGCTAGCGGTGAAGATTCTAGTACAACCAACTCGACGTGCTGAAGACGCCTGTGGTGACAGAATTCATCAACTTGGCCGCAAAAAGTTGATATTTGCGTTGATAGGCTCGATTTCGTACACGGAAACGCCAGGTCCTGGGTTCGATTCTTGATGGAGCCACCAGATCGAGGACTTATAGTCAATGGATTTTCTCGTGCTGTGTCGCTGTCCTGGACCACAGATGGCCTTCCTCATAATGGCTTTGGCTAATTATGCAGCTCTAGACGGGAAGGCGGCATGCAGATGGGTATGCTATGTGGATGTGGGCCATTGACGGCCTCCTAGCGTTGCGTTGCCCCAATCCAACAGCAAACGTCACTGCTCGGAGCGTAGGTACGTACTAGGGATGAGCATGGGCCGGAATTCCAGGCCCGTTTTGCGGGCCGGGCCGGGCCGGGCCGGGCCGGGCCGGACGTTCTTGGCTGGCCAGCGTAGATAGCTACCTATGTAATGCATTGTAAGTATCGGCGACTATTCTGCACCGTATTAGCAACTTTGTATTCTATGACGCGCGTCTTTCGCGCTCGAATGGTGCAAAGGCCGTAAAATGGTTGTGAACTGCGATTCTGAGACGTGGATGGCCATTCCGTTAAGTAATGCACGCAAATTGGCATACGGAATTTCAGTAAAGTGTACACTGTAGTGACTGTACTTATTTCATGTTGCGGGCCGGGCCGGGCCTGCGATATTGAGCAGTTGGACGGGCCGGGCCGGGCCGGGCCTGGATTTTGAGGGTGAGGGCCGGGCCGAGACGGGCCGGACTATCTGGTGGGCCGGGCCGGGCCGAGATGTGCAGGCCCGTGCTCATCCCTAGTACGTACCATACCTGTAACTGGGAATTGGACCTGGGGGGGAGGGGAGGGTTCGAGCACTTTCTGGGGGGGTGGTCGGGGGGGGGGATGTGAAAACTGGAAGAGGGCGGGGCGGGGTAAGAAAAAATAGGCACTTTTTGGTCGATTTTTAGTAAAAAATACGATGTATAAACAGGGTTGCACAATTTAAAAAAAAAGTTTTTTTTTTTAAAAAAAAAAATTTTTTTTTTAAAAAAAAAAAAGTTGGATTTTTTTTTTTAAATTAAGAAAAAAAATTTCTCTGTTTTTGGGAATAATTTAGCTTTTGAGTGGCAAAAGGCGTTTAAAAGGTGTTTAGATGGTACAATTAGTAGTTATTCATGCATAAACTTGCTTATTAGCACCAAAACTAAGCTCTTTTTGGGGTTCCCAACTGGTTCCCAACATAGTGTGATACCGTACACGACCATTTAGAGGCAGCGGCTTTGTCACCATTTGACTCAAACGATGCTAAATATGCTTCTAAAGGCTTTAGGGAAGCACTAGTACTTGTGTTTGACACTCTAATAGGCTAAAAGTATCTTATAGTACAGGTATTTGGCACCAATGATGGCTCCTAAGTCAATTTAAAAAAAAATTTTTTTTTTTAAAAAAAAAAATTTTTTTTTAATTTAAAAAAAAAAACTTGAAATTTTTTTTTTTTATGCAACCCTGAACACCTGAAAAGGTACTTTTTAGGCAAAATACACGGTACTTTTGGGTAGATTCTTTGCTCAAAGACACCGTGCAAAACGCATTTATTTTTCATTAAAGTGAATAGTTGAACGTTTCCAAAAAGTCTGAGGGCTGGGTGGGGGTTCAGGACCCTGGGGGGGGGGGAGGGTTGCGGAGGGTGCGGGTAGGGCCAAACTCAGCATCTGGGACCTAAGTTACAGGTATGGTACGTACGTACGTGTGCGATGCCGAGGCGTCTTTGGCTGCCGTCGCCGGCAGGCGGCTGTTCGGCCAGCGCCGCGTCGACGGCGGCGCTGCAGAGGCGCAGCGCGAAGCGCGCGTCCCCCGACACGGCGGCCGTCTTGTGCGCCGCCAGCGAGAGCGCGTCCGGCTCCACGAGCGCGGAGCAGCCTGGAAGAGCGCGGGAAGAGTTGTTGTTGTTGTTGGATTAGAAGCAACGCTAGGAGGCCGTCAATGGTCCACATAGCATAGCCCATCTCCATGACGCCTTCCTGTCAGCCAAAGACCTTCGGAAGAACGCCATCTGCCATATAGGGCAGCGATGGCACGAGAGGGGAGCCAGCCCCCCAGGATCGGGCTGGCTGGGTCTCATCTCTCACTAGCAGGGGTCGATTGTGACCAGAGAGAGGCCTCCGC
Organism: Paralinhomoeus sp. GSCO2_6; assembly: GCA_030248085.1. Classification (NCBI taxonomy): domain Eukaryota; kingdom Metazoa; phylum Nematoda; class Chromadorea; order Monhysterida; family Linhomoeidae; genus Paralinhomoeus; species Paralinhomoeus sp. GSCO2_6. The sequence goes on along the minus strand of JASAMY010002320.1, from coordinate 10,463 downwards.
GACCATAGAAGCGGCCCACACACAAACAAAACAAAATGGCACGAGAGAATCCATCGAAAGAGAAGTCCTCGGTTTAGTGGTTCCGTCAAGAATCGAACCCAGGACCTTGCCGGCGCAAGAGGCCGATTCTTTACCACAAGGCCATAGGGAAAGAGACAGTGACGACGCGCCTGCACGCACGCACGCACGCACGCACGCCGGCGCACGCACGCACGCACGCACCTTGAAGTCTAGCCTTGAGAATCTCGCACAACTGCTTGTGGTCGTAAGGCTGGAAACAGAGACGAGCCATGCCCTAAAGTGAATTAGTATACATCACCATTGCGCGACTCGTTCGGGCTAGGCTGAGACATGCATACCTGTAACGGGGTCTGCCAGAGGGGGGGTGGGTAAATGGTTGAATTATGTGGGGGGGGGGGTCCGAGAGCAAAAAGTGGGGGGGGGTAAACGACCATTTTTTGTCTTATACTGGTGCTTTTTGGTCAATAATGGGAGTTCAAATTGGCTCTAAATAGTGTTATTTAGCTGTTTAATGGTCATATAACGCCGAAAAGCAGTAAAAAACACTCAACATTTACTCACATTTATCGTTTTACACATGACGAAAAACCTTTGGGAAAATTCTGGGGGTGGGGGGGTGTTGGCCCCCCAAAGCCCCCCCCCCCCAGTTACAGGTATGTAGAGATGTCCGCGTGCGGTGCGTGCGTGCGTGCGCTGCTGCTGAGCAGTGTGGTGGTTGGCCCATAACCTCTTCCTCATACCTCAACCGCTACCTATGTGTGCCGTCGTCAAGTAACACCAAGTGCACCCACTAGTCGGCTGGCGACCCTCTGCGCTAGCAATCTCTCAGGCAAGTCTAGCGTATTCGAGATCGCGAGTACGGTAAGTCGAGACGCGTCCCTCGTTGCCCAGTCGAATAGTCGATACAGTACCTCTTGGCGACGCGTGCACAGCAGGTCGAGCTGTGAAGAGAAAAAAATAGATAAATTTTGTGAATATCAAAATTAACCGATTAAATCGCAACACCTCGTCAACGACTAGTACTGTAGGCGTTTCCGCTCTCGCGGCGCCCTCTCCGAACGCGTCGTTTAGAATGCGATCGGCCGCGGCGGCGGAAAGCGATTTATTGATCGGTTTGCCGGATTTCTGATCAGTGGTGATCTTGATCAGCTGATCAGCGATATCGATAAACACGCGCGACGGCTGAGCCAAACGCATGCCGTTGACGGAAACAAGGCGGAATGGGCCGTGGTCAGAAGTCGACTGTAAGTCTGCGAGCACCTAAATTTAAAACTATTTAAATAAAAAAATATTAAAAAGTCACATTAAAACCTTCAAATTTATTTTTGCAAGTTTACCTACGTGTGGTGCGGCCCCCTACTGCATGCGTCGTACGGAGGGACCGCCAATACAAAATAAAACGAGCAAACACAAACGAATAAAAAACGTTAAACATTTATAAATGAATTTTATACAAAAAATTGAAAAAAAAACCTGATTGACGGTGGCAGTCTTGCCGGTGCCGGGCACGCCGCTGATGTACAGCGACCGACTGCAGCCGTCGCGCAAGTTGGACTTGACAAATTCCAAAATATAGTCGCTAAACACTACACATTAAAATTTAAAAATCATTAAAAAAACAAAAATCCCCCACTGTTCGGAGTCTCTGCAGGGCAAATAATCGGGAACGGCGGACGCGTGCAATCGCTCTCTAATCTCTTCAAAATTAGGAGCCGATTGCGCATTTTTCGGCAATTTTTTTGCATTTTCTTTTGCAACGGGAATGGGTTTTTCAAACTTTTTTGCCGGTTTTTTCACATTTCTCTTGGGTTTTTCGACTTTCGCGGGCGAAGCACCTTTGCGTCCGGCGGCGGCGGCACGCGTTCGCATTTTGGACGGCGGAGAGGCATCTTTTTCTGGGGTTTTCGCGGTGTTTTCTGGGCGCGGCAAGGAAATTTGGAATTTTTTACTAGGACTTTTGCTTTTGGGAGCGCCCGTTAGTCTTTTTCTCGGAGAAGACGTCCTCCCCAGTCGCGGTGCGTCCTCGCTAGCCTTTCTATACGACTGGTGTCTCGTCCGAGTCGGCATTTTTAGTGAAAAAATGTTAAACCGCAAAATTACAAAGCAGACATTGCTTCAATTTTAAATACGCGCCAAGCGGCGTGCTAACAAAAATGCCGTTGACTCTGTACTCTACTATACAAAAACTGAAATATGAAAATGAGACTGTGATTGAAGCCAGCATGGAAAGAATGTGAGGCTATTCGCTTAATCTACGCGGCGGCGTTGCATGCACGGATTGCTTCCTCGAATCTAGAATTAGAAATTTGAATTTCGTAGCACGCAACCAACAATAACATGTCGTCATTGCTTCATGGATGTTACTACAGTAAAATCATCTCCTGGGGTTGGCCATCTTATCGGAGATGCTTTCAACGGCTCTCTGGTAGATGAGCTGCAGTCGTTTTCTCTGATAGCGAAAGCCTTCGTGCACATCGGCTGCTGTCGAAGGCAGCGCTCGAAATCGGACCAAGAACCGGTGGTAATCGACCAACTCCTTGGCTATGACGTCGCCATTTGCAGCACGACTTTGCAGGAGCTAGGGTACAATGCGTGAGTGCGTGCGTGCGTGCGTGCGTGCGTGCGTGCGTGCGTGCGTGCGTGCGCGTGCAGACCTTGTACGGGCCCGTCGTCGGTTCGATGGGCAGCTGCAGGCAGACGGAGGTGTGAAGCGTCGACGAGAGGAAAACGTCGAAGTCCGTAAAGGCTGCCGGGCTGGAGACGCGCTCGAGTTTCGCCAGCTGCAGATACGCCTGGCCAGCGAGATCGTTGTGTCCAACCTCAATGTGGGGCAGCGTACGGCCTAGTGGTAGGGAATCGGCCTCTTGCGCGCAAGGTCCTGGGTTCGATTCTTGATGGGTCCACTAGATCAAAGACTTCCCTCTCGATGGATTTTCTCGAGCCGTCGCTGCCCCAGATTACAGATGGCGATGGTCTTTGGCCAATTATGCGGCTCTAGACTGGAAGGCGTCATGGAGATCGGTATGTTATATAAAGGCTGATTCATAATTAACGGTCTTCCCATCGGTCTCGGTCTCGGTCTCGGTCTCGGTCTCGGTCTTCCCATGCTAAACAGCCAAGACCGATGCGAAGACCGAGACCGAGACCGAGACCGAAGATGTTGGGAACTTTGAACATTTGCTCCGGTCTTCATCGGTCTTCATTGAACTCGTGTTGAACGCGCGCGCTACCGTAGTCACGCTTTACTATAGCCGTCACCCTCAAAGAATTTGTCGGTATTCGCATAAGGGTAAAGCGACTAGAAAATTAGCCGAAATTGAAAACACGGAGGAGTTTACGATGCGTCGTATTCAACAGGTGGAGGCGGCGCCGTCTCCTTGGATAATGACGACTGCTCTTATACCAAAAATCCAAAAAAAACGGCGGCGGCATGGCTGCACGTCTCTAAAGACACGGCGGCGGGAAAATCTGCGCCGCCATTACATATGTCAAGGTGGACGGGCACGACGGCATTGTCCTACATTTTCTGTAAGCGTCGGCAAAAGCGGCAGCGTCAGCGAAAGCGTCGGCAGCAGCGGCAACGGTGTGGACGGCGGCGCTGACGACAGCTCCTGTAGCGGCGTTCGCGCCCCTGGCGGCGGCCAGAAGCGCTGTCGACGGTCTGCGTCTGCCGCACAATGTCTCTCTGTCTGTCTGGTGATAGTGCGTTCCGGTCGTCTACTGCGTGTGCTTTTTTTTTGTTTCTTACGGAAGTCGCATAAAAAATAAAACGGGTCGAAAACAAGGGCCACAGTACGCTCCTAAGCACGCTGAAAGGCGCGCATTCGACCGAAGATCATTGAAAGACCGGAGGCAACGCGTTGTCAGTTTTGCATGGGTCAAAAAGACCGAGAGCGAGACCGATGCAAAGACCGAGACCGAGACCGAGACCGAGACCGATGGGAAGACCGTTAATTATGAATCAGCCTTAAGCCATTGACGGCCTCCTAGCGTTGCCCCTAATCCAACAACAGCAACAACCTAAATGTTAACATATTGGTGCGATTTGGCGGCTCATTGTGCATGAAAACTTCGATGCTGAGATGACGTGAACAGAGAAATGGGAAACAGGATATCCAAAATCGATAAAAATATGAAAAATCAATGATTGTCAATCAATGAAAATCAATCAATGCTAATTGCGACGTGGTCGATCTGATCACAACAGTTTCAACACGAAATTTGCCTACCGCGCTCCCTGTAGCGCTCAATTCAAACAACTAAATCATTTTTTGAAATCCTCTCCTACCGTATCCTACCAAGTCGTGATCCAGGCCAGTGAGACACAGCGCCGCGCCGCTCGTGAAGAACTGCGCTTCCGTGAGGTCAAACTGAAAGGTCTCCATAAAACGCGGCTGGCGCGTCTGCATTTTGATCTGTGTCGTTTTCGCCGGGTAATCGGAGGCAGGGAACAGGGTCTTTGGGAAGAGCTCGAGCCGGATATACGGGTCCGACAACCCGTTGGCATCCAGCGCGGGAAAGTTGACGCATTCGTCGACTGAAAACGAGTTGCCACTCTTGGAGCTGTCGTTTTGTAGAGTTTATGTTGTCTCTCTGCTGTGTCTGTCCGTACATAGGGATATGCCGTACATTTTCGCGGACTAAACGTTCAACCTATGTAACGATACCTTGTACTACGATTTGAGATGATCGTTCTGTCAAAGTTCCTTTCACTGTAAACCACTCTGTTTCACGATTCACACTCAGCCACTGCTTTGTAACTCAACCGCTTTGTCGCTCAATCCGTTCGAATATGCCGCTTACCGTAGACTATGAGGGAGACACGCTCGCACGTGATGCGTTCGTAGGCGATTTTCATCTTGAGAAGACAGTGCTCTTCCGTTCCGCTCGCCTTTCTCCATCTGCCGGTGCCCGTCAGGTGCTGCTTCAGGCACTCCTAGACAAAGCGACGGATCTCTCCACACATACAACAATTCAACCAAAAAGGCCACTTTGCCCCGCAACTGCACCTACATGTACATACATGTACACAAGAAGTGTAATGCTTTAGCCTAAGAACTCAATGCTCGAATTTGCAATCTGCAGAGGCGGCTCGTATGTCAAGCCAACGCATCGCAATGCCGCTGCACACACACACACACACACACACACACACACACACACACACACACACACACACACACACACACACACACACACACACACACACACACACACACACACACACGCACACACACACACACACTACACATACCGTAGGTACCAACATGTACGTGCATAGCTACTGTAACTCGTTCATCGGGTTTGCCCCACGTTCATGTGCATGTGCATGTACATTGTAGTAGTGCTTCAACGACATTTGCACGCACTGATTAGTGCAGCATACTCCAAGGATCCTATGCATAGTGCCCTCCCTCGCAATAGTGCCACCCAAACAGCGGGAATTTGACACTGTTGGAAGAGTTACGGTACGTTCTTTTATTGAATTTTCACTGACAGTCCTGTCGGTGAGCTCGGCGCTGAAGTCCAGGACGAGATTCTCGGTGCACTGCGAGTTGACGTGCAGTCGGTGGAGCAGCGTCTTCTCCAGGGGAAAGGAGGCCGCCTCCGGTCGACGCTCCGCCATCTCATTGGTCACGAAGTACGAGCGAATCGACTGCAGGCCCTCCTGGAAAGTTCCGGAATTCTTCTTTCGCAAAACCGTGAACAAAAGACTGGTTGATGATGCGCAAAGAATGGATCAGGGATTCAGGGGGTCCCCTTTTTGAGTCGGAATTCACCCCCCCTCCCTCACCCCTCCCCCCCCCCCCCCCCCTAAAGTTCTCGATCGTTTTCTCGAACTCTGCATACCGACGCCATCAGTGATAAATTTTAATCATAGACCAGGGTTTTGGTATTTAGACATTGTTTTGAGTGAAAGATCATCTACCTAGATGTTTTTGCACTGAGCGAGCACAAGTGCACATCTAGAATTCTGAACCGCAAACTCCTTTCGTTTGGTTTCAACACTTTGCAATAGAGGCTCGGAAATATACCGTAAATCCTCCAATAGAAGCCCTCCCTCCAATAGTGCCTCCCCCTCCAATAGTGCCCCCGGGTATGGCAAGGTTGAAATAATAGAGCCCCCCCTCCAATAGTGCCCCCGGGGGTAAAGGGTATGTTGTGCCATGTACCTTTTATGGGAAAAAATATAGTGGTAGGTACATTTACATCGTGTATACACACTGCTGCTAACCAATAATAGTACGTTTCAGCAACTATTAACGGTAAATCAACCATTAAATGTGGCAAAAGTGATCAAAATCACTCGGAAAAAAAAGGAAAAATCGGCCATTTTGACAGCGAAACTAGCATCACTATTCAAAATTTTTTGAAATAATAGAAGCCCCCCCTTCAATAGTGCCCCCCTTTCCAATAGTGCCCCCGGGTAAGGTGAGGTTAAAAAAATAGTGCCCCGGGAGCACTATTGGACGATTTACGGTATGCATGATACAACAGCTGACCAGAATCTGCTCGTAATAGTCGCACGTTTGACCCTCTTGCAGCTGCTTGGAAATGGTCGCTTGCGTCACCTCCCAGAGGCGGTTGACCAGCTCGTTGTAGAGCGTGACTTGAAGCGCACCGTAAAGACTACTGCAGGCCTTGGCGAGCAAGTTGAGCAAGCCGTCAACGCGCTCGTACGCAAACACCTGGCGCATGTAGCTTTTCTGAAACGAAATGAGAATTCGATTGAAATCACTCAAGATCTCAAGATCACCGGTCGTTAACTGGCAATCTCAATTCTAATTAAATTAAGGAAAAATTTGCAGGCAGCTGCAAAAAAGGGGAATATGTGACTTCCATAGACAGAAGTTGAGCTTGAAAAGAAAAAACGGTATTCGCGCATTGCTGAAGTCCACTTTGAAAAAAGATTGTATAAGAGCATTGCAGTGGAGTCCACTTCGAAAAACGATTGTATAACAGCATTGCAGTTGACGTGGAGTCCACTTTGAAAAACGATTGTATAAGAGCATACAATGGTATGAACCATCAATTTGCTTGTCACATATTCGGCGTTTTTAGCGCGAGCTATTTTGGCATATTTCATTTACAACAGCCATTCTAGCGACATCGCTGTTGCCCAGCTAAAGTGACACACACCACCGCCCTACGCACGTTGCAGGTAGAACTAAAAACCATAAGTGAAACAGGATTCTTGGTGTGGTGTGGTATGTATTTCAATGCTGCTGATTACGGATTTTCGAAGGACAGCTAAATGATAAGTTCGGTACGCTAATGTAGATTGTGTTTGTAGAACAGCTCCTTAAATTATACCTGAAGTGCCTGTTGTGTATACTCTCCATCCATTAACACAACAAATTTCTGTAACTGTGATACAAAAATCAGTTATCCCGATTCCAGACTGCACGTATGTTTGCAGAATAGAACAATAATTTGTAGGTATCGTAATTCGAACTGTGGTGGAATCGAAATATTCTATTCATTGGATCGTCATTTCTAACTTACAAAATATTTCGGTGTCTATGTATGTACGTGCGTGCGTGCGTGTGCACGCGCGTGTGAGTGCGTGTGTAGGTATGCACTTTTCCTGGTATGCTACATAAGTGCCACTGAATTCTGTCATCATGCAGCGAGCGCTAAAACGCCGAATATGTGACAAGCAGATTGATGGTTCATACCATTGTATGCTCTTATACAATCGTTTTTCAAAGTGGACTCCACGTCAACTGCAATGCTGTTATACAATCGTTTTTCGAAGTGGACTCCACTGCAATGCTCTTATACAATCTTTTTTCAAAGTGGACTTCAGCAATGCGCGAATACCGTTTTTTCTTTTCAAGCTCAACTTCTGTCTATGGAAGTCACATATTCCCCTTTTTTGCAGCTGCCTGCAAGTTTTTCCTTAATACAGTGTTTTTTCGTATTGGTATGTACAAAATATGCGCCACGCGCGCGTTCACTGATTTCGGGTGCCAACAAGGGGCACCCACACCAGGGGCGTGAGTTTCCCTACCGCAGTACCACATGTAACCGGTTTTTTGAAGTGGGGGGGACGTCTGAGGCCATTCTGGGGGTAAGCACATTCAAAGGAAAAGGGAAAGGGTGTCAGAAGGAAAAAAGTGTACCTAAATAATGTATAAATAGACACTTCCTGACTATGGCGTGAGTGTCATAGCCAAAATGTCGTATTACATAAAAAATGTGTACAGTGTACAGGTTCAAAACTGTAGAATTGCTTTACAAACACCTTCCTTCCTGGGCAACGTCTCGGACACTAAGGACGTGCTGCAACTCCTGAAGTGACAGAATCAGGGGCTGAACACCAGCGAGTGGCGCGTGACGCGCTCGTTACCCCAAGCCTGACCACGAGGACGCCACCACCATCAGCATGCTCGTTGAGGACGCGTCCTACGCGGCCCTCTGCGCGGCCAAGGTGGTGGTCAACTACGGCGTGCGTGAGTGCGTGCGTGCGTGCGTGCGTGCGTGCGTGCGTGCGTGCGTGCGAGAGTGCGTGCATGCGAGAGTGCGGGCGTGCGTGCGTGCGTTGGTGTGTGTGAGTGCGAGAGTGCGGACGTGCGTGCGTGCGTGCGTGCGGGCGTGCGTGCGTGCGACAGTGCGTGCGTGTGTGCGTGCGTGCGTGCGTGCGGGCGTGCGTTGGTGTGTGGGTGCGTGCGTGCGAGAGTACGGACGTGCGTGCGTGCGTGCGTGCGTGCGTGCTTGCGTGCGTGCGGGCGTGCGTGCATGCATCGGTGTGTGAGCGCCTTGTGAGGTTGCACATGAGAGTACACATCCCAAAAGCACTTGATGTTCACTGCTTTGATAAAGTCAGCCATAAAATATTTTAACATCTGAATAGAAAAACGAAAAAAACTAAAAAAAATGTAGGGTGAGTCGTGGGAACAACATGGGCGGAGCTGGAAAAGACACTGGGGTAACGCAGTATTGATTGGTTTTCAGGAGATGGCAGAGACGCCAGCGGGAGTCGAACCCGCGACCTCTCGATTTGTTGTCCAAGACCCAACTTCACTAAGTGTTCCAGATCTCAAGATTGGGGGCATTTAGGAAGAATCCATTTGGGGGATTAATTTCTGATTGTATACAGCGTATGCTTACAAAGTTTCGTCCCGATTACATTAACAAAAAAATTATAAAAAAAAATATTTAGAAAAATAATTTTTTTGAAGGTTCAGGAGCTCATATCTCATTATCCAGTGATGGAACTTTCAAAACATTGACTTACCGATGACTCGCCTTGACGTACTGTTCACGAAAATAAAAGAAAAATTGGGGGTTTACATGGCATTTTTTGGAGTTTTACTCTTGGTGGAACTAACAAAAAAAATCGGCATTGTCGATATAGACACTGGCCGCGACCAATTTGTTGAAAGTACAATGCTACATGTCTAGGCGGTCAACTTTCACCATTATAGCAAATCTCTGCGATGAGCGGTTGAGGCGCCTATAGCGCACAAAATTTTGGCCGAAAAAACGACTATGTCCAAAAAAACGGGAAAAGTTGGCCATAACTCAACACTGGTAAGAGCTAGAGACAAATGCTTTGCAGGTTGAAAATGCCATCATGGGCCGCGCTTATACGCCAAGTTTCAGCCCAATCGCTCATGGCGTTCGCGAGCGGCGCTTCAAAAAAGTGGCAGAGAACACGAAAAAAAAAAAACACGCATTCGCGAAACATTTTTGAAACTATTGACCCCTTACAGTAAAACAAGGAAACGCGTTTTGGCGCGTTCGATGCCCCAGAAGAAGGCGGTTCATTTGAGCCATAGCGGGCCAAAATCCGTTCAGGCAAGCAAAAGTTATAGGCGATCGAAAATTCAAAAAGCCGCATTGAGAAGTCGTCACATATTAGGGTTGTACGCTGACGCGTACACCCTGATTTAAATGGAAAATACCTAAAATTTAAAATCTAATCGCATGAAGATCAAACGCAAAGGCGCTGCGTATGGTAGGGTATTCTCAGCTATTCACTGTAGAATCATACAGGCAAGTACACTGTACTACACTGACACAAGCATTTTGCTTCGTGATTACCATGGATCTCTTCCACTGCTCCTTCGTCTGCGTGATTTCCATACAGTACTTTTCCAACTCAGGCGACATCAACTGAATCAGCTCGCCGATCAGCGTGCACGCGATCGCGTGCGTCGTCTGAAAATGTCAGTTAAGACCTGAATTTCTGAATATTAAATTTTTATGTTCATATTCTAATTTTTTGAAAATTAATTGTCAAATATTCGAAAAAGCCACCCACTGTCTGTGTGGACTTGAGGAGCTTGTTGACGATGCCTTCGGCAACCTCTGGGTCCCCACAGTCAAGAAATTGCGTGGAAACTTCCAGAAATTCGGGCACTTTTGTGGCTGCGTAGATACCGGCGTGCTCGACGCTGTTCGCTGCCCGAATCACCTGGGGCATTCAGGAATTA